>OY759226.1:29040886-29294967 GCA_963662175.1 Aradus depressus | reverse complement strand
TATTTATGTTAAGGCCCACCCCCCACAACCCCTCCTCCTGTTCATTACCTAATGAGCTACTATTTATGTTAAGGCCCACCCCCCACAACCCCTCCTCCTGTACCATTACCTAATGAGCTACTATTTATGTTAAGGCCCACCCCCCACAACCCCTCCTCCTGTTCATTACCTAATGAGCTACTATTTATGTTAAGGCCCACCCCCCCACAACCCCTCCTCCTGTTCATTACCTAATGAGCTACTATTTATGTTAAGGCCACCCCCCACAACCCCTCCTCCTGTCCATTACCTAATGAGCTACTATTTATGTTAAGGCCCACCCCCCACAACCCCTCCTCCTGTTCATTACCTAATGAGCTACTATTTATGTTAAGGCCCACCCCCCACAACCCCTCCTCCTGTCCATTACCTAATGAGCTACTATTTATGTTAAGGCCCACCCCCCACAACCCCTCCTCCTGTCATTACCTAATGAGCTACTATTTATGTTAAGGCCCACCCCCCACAACCCCTCCTCCTGTTCATTACCTAATGAGCTACTATTTATGTTAAGGCCCACCCCCCACAACCCCTCCTCCTGTTCCATTACCTAATGAGCTACTATTTATGTTAAGGCCCACCCCCCACAACCCCTCCTCCTGTCATTACCTAATGAGCTACTATTTATGTTAAGGCCCACCCCCCACAACCCCTCCTCCTGTTCATTACCTAATGAGCTACTATTTATGTTAAGGCCCACCCCCCACAACCCCTCCTCCTGTCCATTACCTAATGAGCTACTATTTATGTTAAGGCCCACCCCCCACAACCCCTCCTCCTGTTCATTACCTAATGAGCTACTATTTATGTTAAGGCCCACCCCCCACAACCCCTCCTCCTGTTCATTACCTAATGAGCTACTATTTATGTTAAGGCCCACCCCCCACAACCCCTCCTCCTGTTCATTACCTAATGAGCTACTATTTATGTTAAGGCCCACCCCCCACAACCCCTCCTCCTGTCCATTACCTAATGAGCTACTATTTATGTTAAGGCCCACCCCCCACAACCCCTCCTCCTGTCCATTACTAATGAGCTACTATTTATGTTAAGGCCCACCCCCCACAACCCCTCCTCCTGTTCATTACCTAATGAGCTACTATTTATGTTAAGGCCCACCCCCCACAACCCCTCCTCCTGTCCATTACCTAATGAGCTACTATTTATGTTAAGGCCCACCCCCCACAACCCCTCCTCCTGTTCATTACCTAATGAGCTACTATTTATGTTAAGGCCCACCCCCCACAACCCTCCTCCTGTCATTACCTAATGAGCTACTATTTATGTTAAGGCCCACCCCCCACAACCCCTCCTCCTGTCCATTACCTAATGAGCTACTATTTATGTTAAGGCCCACCCCCCACAACCCCTCCTCCTGTTCATTACCTAATGAGCTACTATTTATGTTAAGGCCCACCCCCCACAACCCCTCCTCCTGTCCATTACCTAATGAGCTACTATTTATGTTAAGGCCCACCCCCCACAACCCCTCCTCCTGTTCATTACCCTAATGAGCTACTATTTATGTTAAGGCCCACCCCCACAACCCCTCCTCCTGTCCATTACCTAATGAGCTACTATTTATGTTAAGGCCCACCCCCCACAACCCCTCCTCCTGTTCATTACCTAATGAGCTACTATTTATGTTAAGGCCCACCCCCCACAACCCCTCCTCCTGTCATTACCTAATGAGCTACTATTTATGTTAAGGCCCACCCCCCACAACCCCTCCTCCTGTCCATTACCTAATGAGCTACTATTTATGTTAAGGCCCACCCCCCACAACCCCTCCTCCTGTCCATTACCTAATGAGCTACTATTTATGTTAAGGCCCACCCCCCACAACCCCTCCTCCTGTTCATTACCTAATGAGCTACTATTTATGTTAAGGCCCACCCCCCCACAAACCCCTCCTCCTGTTCCATTACCTAATGAGCTACTATTTATGTTAAGGCCCACCCCCCACAACCCCTCCTCCTGTTCATTACCTAATGAGCTACTATTTATGTTAAGGCCCACCCCCCACAACCCCTCCTCCTGTCCATTACCTAATGAGCTACTATTTATGTTAAGGCCCACCCCCCACAACCCCTCCTCCTGTTCATTACCTAATGAGCTACTATTTATGTTAAGGCCCACCCCCCACAACCCCTCCTCCTGTTCATTACCTAATGAGCTACTATTTATGTTAAGGCCCACCCCCCACAACCCCTCCTCCTGTCCATTACCTAATGAGCTACTATTTATGTTAAGGCCCACCCCCCACAACCCCTCCTCCTGTCCATTACCTAATGAGCTACTATTTATGTTAAGGCCCACCCCCCACAACCCCTCCTCCTGTCCATTACCTAATGAGCTACTATTTATGTTAAGGCCCACCCCCCACAACCCCTCCTCCTGTTCATTACCTAATGAGCTACTATTTATGTTAAGGCCCACCCCCCACAACCCCTCCTCCTGTCCATTACCTAATGAGCTACTATTTATGTTAAGGCCCACCCCCCACAACCCCTCCTCCTGTCCATTACCTAATGAGCTACTATTTATGTTAAGGCCACCCCCCACAACCCCTCCTCCTGTCCATTACCTAATGAGCTACTATTTATGTTAAGGCCCACCCCCCACAACCCCTCCTCCTGTCCATTACCTAATGAGCTACTATTTATGTTAAGGCCCACCCCCCACAACCCCTCCTCCTGTCCATTACCTAATGAGCTACTATTTATGTTAAGGCCCACCCCCCACAACCCCTCCTCCTGTCATTACCTAATGAGCTACTATTTATGTTAAGGCCCACCCCCCACAACCCCTCCTCCTGTCCATTACCTAATGAGCTACTATTTATGTTAAGGCCCACCCCCCACAACCCCTCCTCCTGTCCATTACCTAATGAGCTACTATTTATGTTAAGGCCCACCCCCCACAACCCCTCCTCCTGTTCATTACCTAATGAGCTACTATTTATGTTAAGGCCCACCCCCCACAACCCCTCCTCCTGTCCATTACCTAATGAGCTACTATTTATGTTAAGGCCCACCCCCCACAACCCCTCCTCCTGTCCATTACCTAATGAGCTACTATTTATGTTAAGGCCCACCCCCCACAACCCCTCCTCCTGTCCATTACCTAATGAGCTACTATTTATGTTAAGGCCCACCCCCCACAACCCCCTCCTCCTGTCATTACCTAATGAGCTACTATTTATGTTAAGGCCCACCCCCCACAACCCCTCCTCCTGTCCATTACCTAATGAGCTACTATTTATGTTAAGGCCCACCCCCCACAACCCCTCCTCCTGTCCATTACCTAATGAGCTACTATTTATGTTAAGGCCCACCCCCCACAACCCCTCCTCCTGTCCATTACCTAATGAGCTACTATTTATGTTAAGGCCCACCCCCCACAACCCCTCCTCCTGTTCATTACCTAATGAGCTACTATTTATGTTAAGGCCCACCCCCCACAACCCCTCCTCCTGTCCATTACCTAATGAGCTACTATTTATGTTAAGGCCCACCCCCCACAACCCCTCCTCCTGTTCATTACCTAATGAGCTACTATTTATGTTAAGGCCCACCCCCCACAACCCCTCTCCTGTCCATTACCTAATGAGCTACTATTTATGTTAAGGCCCACCCCCCACAACCCCTCCTCCTGTCCATTACCTAATGAGCTACTATTTATGTTAAGGCCCACCCCCCACAACCCCTCCTCCTGTCCATTACCTAATGAGCTACTATTTATGTTAAGGCCCACCCCCACAACCCCTCCTCCTGTCCATTACCTAATGAGCTACTATTTATGTTAAGGGCCCACCCCCCACAACCCCTCCTCCTGTCCATTACCTAATGAGCTACTATTTATGTTAAGGCCCACCCCCCACAACCCCTCCTCCTGTCCATTACCTAATGAGCTACTATTTATGTTAAGGCCCACCCCCCACAACCCCTCCTCCTGTCCATTACCTAATGAGCTACTATTTATGTTAAGGCCCACCCCCCACAACCCCTCCTCCTGTCATTACCTAATGAGCTACTATTTATGTTAAGGCCCACCCCCCACAACCCCTCCTCCTGTCCATTACCTAATGAGCTACTATTTATGTTAAGGCCCACCCCCCACAACCCCTCCTCCTGTCCATTACCTAATGAGCTACTATTTATGTTAAGGCCCACCCCCCACAACCCCTCCTCCTGTCCATTACCTAATGAGCTACTATTTATGTTAAGGCCCACCCCCCACAACCCCTCCTCCTGTCCATTACCTAATGAGCTACTATTTATGTTAAGGCCCACCCCCCACAACCCCTCCTCCTGTTCATTACCTAATGAGCTACTATTTATGTTAAGGCCCACCCCCCACAACCCTCCTCCTGTCCATTACCTAATGAGCTACTATTTATGTTAAGGCCCACCCCCCACAACCCCTCCTCCTGTTCATTACCTAATGAGCTACTATTTATGTTAAGGCCCACCCCCCACAACCCCTCCTCCTGTCCATTACCTAATGAGCTACTATTTATGTTAAGGCCCACCCCCCACAACCCCTCCTCCTGTTCATTACCTAATGAGCTACTATTTATGTTAAGGCCCACCCCCCACAACCCCTCCTCCTGTCCATTACCTAATGAGCTACTATTTATGTTAAGGCCCACCCCCACAACCCTCCTCCTGTCCATTACCTAATGAGCTACTATTTATGTTAAGGCCCACCCCCCACAACCCCTCCTCCTGTCCATTACCTAATGAGCTACTATTTATGTTAAGGCCCACCCCCCACAACCCCCTCCTCCTGTCCATTACCTAATGAGCTACTATTTATGTTAAGGCCCACCCCCCACAACCCCTCCTCCTGTCCATTACCTAATGAGCTACTATTTATGTTAAGGCCCACCCCCACAACCCCTCCTCCTGTCATTACCTAATGAGCTACTATTTATGTTAAGGCCCACCCCCCACAACCCCTCCTCCTGTCCATTACCTAATGAGCTACTATTTATGTTAAGGCCCACCCCCCACAACCCCTCCTCCTGTCCATTACCTAATGAGCTACTATTTATGTTAAGGCCCACCCCCCACAACCCCTCCTCCTGTCCATTACCTAATGAGCTACTATTTATGTTAAGGCCCACCCCCCACAACCCCTCCTCCTGTCCATTACCTAATGAGCTACTATTTATGTTAAGGCCCACCCCCCACAACCCTCCTCCTGTCCATTACCTAATGAGCTACTATTTATGTTAAGGCCCACCCCCCACAACCCCTCCTCCTGTCCATTACCTAATGAGCTACTATTTATGTTAAGGCCCACCCCCCACAACCCCTCCTCCTGTCCATTACCTAATGAGCTACTATTTATGTTAAGGCCCACCCCCCACAACCCCTCCTCCTGTCCATTACCTAATGAGCTACTATTTATGTTAAGGCCCACCCCCCACAACCCCTCCTCCTGTCCATTACCTAATGAGCTACTATTTATGTTAAGGCCCACCCCCCACAACCCCTCCTCCTGTCCATTACCTAATGAGCTACTATTTATGTTAAGGCCCACCCCCCACAACCCCTCCTCCTGTCCATTACCTAATGAGCTACTATTTATGTAAGGCCCACCCCCCACAACCCCTCCTCCTGTCATTACCTAATGAGCTACTATTTATGTTAAGGCCCACCCCCCACAACCCCTCCTCCTGTCCATTACCTAATGAGCTACTATTTATGTTAAGGCCCACCCCCCACAACCCCTCCTCCTGTCCATTACCTAATGAGCTACTATTTATGTTAAGGCCCACCCCCCACAACCCCTCCTCCTGTCCATTACCTAATGAGCTACTATTTATGTTAAGGCCCACCCCCCACAACCCCTCCTCCTGTCCATTACCTAATGAGCTACTATTTATGTTAAGGCCCACCCCCCACAACCCCTCCTCCTGTCCATTACCTAATGAGCTACTATTTATGTTAAGGCCCACCCCCCACAACCCCCTCCTCCTGTCATTACCTAATGAGCTACTATTTATGTTAAGGCCCACCCCCCACAACCCCTCCTCCTGTCCATTACCTAATGAGCTACTATTTATGTTAAGGCCCACCCCCCACAACCCCTCCTCCTGTCATTACCTAATGAGCTACTATTTATGTTAAGGCCCACCCCCCACAACCCCTCCTCCTGTTCATTACCTAATGAGCTACTATTTATGTTAAGGCCCACCCCCCACAACCCCTCCTCCTGTCCATTACCTAATGAGCTACTATTTATGTTAAGGCCCACCCCCCACAACCCCTCCTCCTGTCCATTACCTAATGAGCTACTATTTATGTTAAGGCCCACCCCCCACAACCCCTCCTCCTGTCCATTACCTAATGAGCTACTATTTATGTTAAGGCCCACCCCCCACAACCCCTCCTCCTGTCATTACCTAATGAGCTACTATTTATGTTAAGGCCCACCCCCCACAACCCCTCCTCCTGTCCATTACCTAATGAGCTACTATTTATGTTAAGGC
Organism: Aradus depressus; assembly: GCA_963662175.1. NCBI lineage: Eukaryota > Metazoa > Arthropoda > Insecta > Hemiptera > Aradidae > Aradus > Aradus depressus. The sequence goes on along the minus strand of OY759226.1, from coordinate 29,288,426 downwards.
CCACCCCCCACAACCCCTCCTCCTGTTCATTACCTAATGAGCTACTATTTATGTTAAGGCCCACCCCCCACAACCCCTCCTCCTGTCCATTACCTAATGAGCTACTATTTATGTTAAGGCCCACCCCCCACAACCCTCCTCCTGTCCATTACCTAATGAGCTACTATTTATGTTAAGGCCCACCCCCCACAACCCCTCCTCCTGTCCATTACCTAATGAGCTACTATTTATGTTAAGGCCCACCCCCCACAACCCCTCCTCCTGTCATTACCTAATGAGCTACTATTTATGTTAAGGCCCACCCCCCACAACCCCTCCTCCTGTCCATTACCTAATGAGCTACTATTTATGTTAAGGCCCACCCCCCACAACCCCTCCTCCTGTCCATTACCTAATGAGCTACTATTTATGTTAAGGCCCACCCCCCACAACCCCTCCTCCTGTCCATTACCTAATGAGCTACTATTTATGTTAAGGCCCACCCCCCACAACCCCTCCTCCTGTCCATTACCTAATGAGCTACTATTTATGTTAAGGCCCCAACCCCCCCACAACCCCTCCTCCTGTCCATTACCTAATGAGCTACTATTTATGTTAAGGCCCACCCCCCACAACCCCTCCTCCTGTCCATTACCTAATGAGCTACTATTTATGTTAAGGCCCACCCCCCACAACCCCTCCTCCTGTTCATTACCTAATGAGCTACTATTTATGTTAAGGCCCACCCCCCACAACCCCTCCTCCTGTCCATTACCTAATGAGCTACTATTTATGTTAAGGCCCACCCCCCACAACCCCTCCTCCTGTCATTACCTAATGAGCTACTATTTATGTTAAGGCCCACCCCCCACAACCCCTCCTCCTGTTCATTACCTAATGAGCTACTATTTATGTTAAGGCCCACCCCCCACAACCCCTCCTCCTGTTCATTACCTAATGAGCTACTATTTATGTTAAGGCCCACCCCCCACAACCCCTCCTCCTGTTCATTACCTAATGAGCTACTATTTATGTTAAGGCCCACCCCCCACAACCCCTCCTCCTGTTCATTACCTAATGAGCTACTATTTATGTTAAGGCCCACCCCCCACAACCCCTACTCCTGTCCATTACCTAATGAGCTACTATTTATGTTAAGGCCCACCCCCCACAACCCCTCCTCCTGTCCATTACCTAATGAGCTACTATTTATGTTAAGGCCCACCCCCCACAACCCCTCCTCCTGTTCATTACCTAATGAGCTACTATTTATGTTAAGGCCCACCCCCCACAACCCCTACTCCTGTCCATTACCTAATGAGCTACTATTTATGTTAAGGCCCACCCCCCACAACCCCTCCTCCTGTCCATTACCTAATGAGCTACTATTTATGTTAAGGCCCACCCCCCACAACCCCTCCTCCTGTTCATTACCTAATGAGCTACTATTTATGTTAAGGCCCACCCCCCACAACCCCTCCTCCTGTCCATTACCTAATGAGCTACTATTTATGTTAAGGCCCACCCCCCACAACCCCTCCTCCTGTTCATTACCTAATGAGCTACTATTTATGTTAAGGCCCACCCCCCACAACCCCTACTCCTGTCCATTACCTAATGAGCTACTATTTATGTTAAGGCCCACCCCCCACAACCCCTCCTCCTGTCCATTACCTAATGAGCTACTATTTATGTTAAGGCCCACCCCCCACAACCCCTCCTCCTGTTCATTACCTAATGAGCTACTATTTATGTTAAGGCCCACCCCCCACAACCCCTCCTCCTGTTCATTACCTAATGAGCTACTATTTATGTTAAGGCCCACCCCCCACAACCCCTCCTCCTGTCCATTACCTAATGAGCTACTATTTATGTTAAGGCCCACCCCCCACAACCCCTCCTCCTGTCCATTACCTAATGAGCTACTATTTATGTTAAGGCCCACCCCCCACAACCCCTACTCCTGTCCATTACCTAATGAGCTACTATTTATGTTAAGGCCCACCCCCCACAACCCCTCCTCCTGTCCATTACCTAATGAGCTACTATTTATGTTAAGGCCCACCCCCCACAACCCCTCCTCCTGTTCATTACCTAATGAGCTACTATTTATGTTAAGGCCCACCCCCCACAACCCCTCCTCCTGTCCATTACCTAATGAGCTACTATTTATGTTAAGGCCCACCCCCCACAACCCCTCCTCCTGTCCATTACCTAATGAGCTACTATTTATGTTAAGGCCCACCCCCCACAACCCCTCCTCCTGTTCATTACCTAATGAGCTACTATTTATGTTAAGGCCCACCCCCCACAACCCCTCCTCCTGTCCATTACCTAATGAGCTACTATTTATGTTAAGGCCCACCCCCCACAACCCCTCCTCCTGTCCATTACCTAATGAGCTACTATTTATGTTAAGGCCCACCCCCCACAACCCCTCCTCCTGTCCATTACCTAATGAGCTACTATTTATGTTAAGGCCCACCCCCCACAACCCCTCCTCCTGTTCATTACCTAATGAGCTACTATTTATGTTAAGGCCCACCCCCCACAACCCCTCCTCCTGTTCATTACCTAATGAGCTACTATTTATGTTAAGGCCCACCCCCCACAACCCCTCCTCCTGTTCATTACCTAATGAGCTACTATTTATGTTAAGGCCCACCCCCCACAACCCCTCCTCCTGTTCATTACCTAATGAGCTACTATTTATGTTAAGGCCCACCCCCCACAACCCCTACTCCTGTCCATTACCTAATGAGCTACTATTTATGTTAAGGCCCACCCCCCACAACCCCTCCTCCTGTCCATTACCTAATGAGCTACTATTTATGTTAAGGCCCACCCCCCACAACCCCTCCTCCTGTCCATTACCTAATGAGCTACTATTTATGTTAAGGCCCACCCCCCACAACCCCTCCTCCTGTTCATTACCTAATGAGCTACTATTTATGTTAAGGCCCACCCCCCACAACCCCTACTCCTGTCCATTACCTAATGAGCTACTATTTATGTTAAGGCCCACCCCCCACAACCCCTCCTCCTGTCCATTACCTAATGAGCTACTATTTATGTTAAGGCCCACCCCCCACAACCCCTCCTCCTGTTCATTACCTAATGAGCTACTATTTATGTTAAGGCCCACCCCCCACAACCCCTCCTCCTGTCCATTACCTAATGAGCTACTATTTATGTTAAGGCCCACCCCCCACAACCCCTCCTCCTGTTCATTACCTAATGAGCTACTATTTATGTTAAGGCCCACCCCCCACAACCCCTACTCCTGTCCATTACCTAATGAGCTACTATTTATGTTAAGGCCCACCCCCCACAACCCCTCCTCCTGTCCATTACCTAATGAGCTACTATTTATGTTAAGGCCCACCCCCCACAACCCCTCCTCCTGTTCATTACCTAATGAGCTACTATTTATGTTAAGGCCCACCCCCCACAACCCCTCCTCCTGTTCATTACCTAATGAGCTACTATTTATGTTAAGGCCCACCCCCCACAACCCCTCCTCCTGTCCATTACCTAATGAGCTACTATTTATGTTAAGGCCCACCCCCCACAACCCCTCCTCCTGTCCATTACCTAATGAGCTACTATTTATGTTAAGGCCCACCCCCCACAACCCCTACTCCTGTCCATTACCTAATGAGCTACTATTTATGTTAAGGCCCACCCCCCACAACCCCTCCTCCTGTCCATTACCTAATGAGCTACTATTTATGTTAAGGCCCACCCCCCACAACCCCTCCTCCTGTTCATTACCTAATGAGCTACTATTTATGTTAAGGCCCACCCCCCACAACCCCTCCTCCTGTCCATTACCTAATGAGCTACTATTTATGTTAAGGCCCACCCCCCACAACCCCTCCTCCTGTTCATTACCTAATGAGCTACTATTTATGTTAAGGCCCACCCCCCACAACCCCTCCTCCTGTCCATTACCTAATGAGCTACTATTTATGTTAAGGCCCACCCCCCACAACCCCTCCTCCTGTCCATTACCTAATGAGCTACTATTTATGTTAAGGCCCACCCCCCACAACCCCTCCTCCTGTCCATTACCTAATGAGCTACTATTTATGTTAAGGCCCACCCCCCACAACCCCTCCTCCTGTCCATTACCTAATGAGCTACTATTTATGTTAAGGCCCACCCCCCACAACCCCTCCTCCTGTCCATTACCTAATGAGCTACTATTTATGTTAAGGCCCACCCCCCACAACCCCTCCTCCTGTTCATTACCTAATGAGCTACTATTTATGTTAAGGCCCACCCCCCACAACCCCTCCTCCTGTCCATTACCTAATGAGCTACTATTTATGTTAAGGCCCACCCCCCACAACCCCTCCTCCTGTCCATTACCTAATGAGCTACTATTTATGTTAAGGCCCACCCCCCACAACCCCTCCTCCTGTTCATTACCTAATGAGCTACTATTTATGTTAAGGCCCACCCCCCACAACCCCTCCTCCTGTCCATTACCTAATGAGCTACTATTTATGTTAAGGCCCACCCCCCACAACCCCTCCTCCTGTCCATTACCTAATGAGCTACTATTTATGTTAAGGCCCACCCCCCACAACCCCTCCTCCTGTTCATTACCTAATGAGCTACTATTTATGTTAAGGCCCACCCCCCACAACCCCTCCTCCTGTTCATTACCTAATGAGCTACTATTTATGTTAAGGCCCACCCCCCACAACCCCTCCTCCTGTTCATTACCTAATGAGCTACTATTTATGTTAAGGCCCACCCCCCACAACCCCTCCTCCTGTTCATTACCTAATGAGCTACTATTTATGTTAAGGCCCACCCCCCACAACCCCTACTCCTGTCCATTACCTAATGAGCTACTATTTATGTTAAGGCCCACCCCCCACAACCCCTCCTCCTGTTCATTACCTAATGAGCTACTATTTATGTTAAGGCCCACCCCCCACAACCCCTCCTCCTGTTCATTACCTAATGAGCTACTATTTATGTTAAGGCCCACCCCCCACAACCCCTCCTCCTGTTCATTACCTAATGAGCTACTATTTATGTTAAGGCCCACCCCCCACAACCCCTCCTCCTGTTCATTACCTAATGAGCTACTATTTATGTTAAGGCCCACCCCCCACAACCCCTCCTCCTGTTCATTACCTAATGAGCTACTATTTATGTTAAGGCCCACCCCCCACAACCCCTACTCCTGTCCATTACCTAATGAGCTACTATTTATGTTAAGGCCCACCCCCCACAACCCCTCCTCCTGTTCATTACCTAATGAGCTACTATTTATGTTAAGGCCCACCCCCCACAACCCCTCCTCCTGTTCATTACCTAATGAGCTACTATTTATGTTAAGGCCCACCCCCCACAACCCCTCCTCCTGTTCATTACCTAATGAGCTACTATTTATGTTAAGGCCCACCCCCCACAACCCCTCCTCCTGTTCATTACCTAATGAGCTACTATTTATGTTAAGGCCCACCCCCCACAACCCCTCCTCCTGTTCATTAGTTAATGAGTTACTACTTTATTATGCTAAAACCAAAATTGTAAAAAATATAAATTATTTAGGTAGCTATTACTTCTTAGTTAGTTGGTTACTGCGACTCATGTCCGGGCTTTAATTACGAGGTCATACCGCCTACTACCGCTCCTGCGTCGCTCTGGTGGACATTAGCCCGACTCTACTGTAGGAGTTCTAAATGTTACCTACCCAGGTTTAATCATCTTGAGTCCGCGGTCTTTAATGAGTACCATGACTTCGTACAGGCTAGGGACCATCAATTAACGCCTCATCCGAAGGACGGCGTGCTCACGGTTCTTTTATTTTTCAGATAAAATATAATATTTCTTTGTGAACATTTTGAAAAGTTACAATTTTGGAACGCAAAGCAGAGTAAATGTAGCAAGTAGCAGAATAACAGTTGTTACTAAGCCGTTGATTGTAAACCAGTTCCTATAATATAACAGTTTTTTTTTAAATTTATTATAACGTTCGACAGTCGCAGATAGCTAATAATGTGAGTAAGAGTATGGAGATTAACGGGTATGGTGGTTAACAGTTGTTTGAAATAACCCTCTATTCTCCTTACCTGTTACTAAAACTGTTATTTTTTAATTCAAGTAGCGGTCTGCTACTGTAGAAAAAAAATAGCAGACTGCTAAATCACACCCCGTCACTACAACAAATGTGAGGACATGATGCAGGATGTCACCCGATGGCGAAACTCCGAGACCTTGCCGTGATGGTGGGGGAACACAGAAGATGACGGAATGATTCCTAGTTCCGATTTCATCGTAGAGACGCCTAGTCCAGTGGCTACTTCAGTTTATATCAGTTCTACACTATCTTATTCAGCGACATGTAAGTAGATACTGCAATTTTGTCTTGGGAAATATCTTTCAGTTGCATCAAACAATCAGGAATCATTCAATTTACAAATGTATTAATTTTAATACTTCTTGTATTACACACAGACTAATGTTAAAAAACTACTTTATTTTAACCTGATTCATCATTACTTCTTTTTGATTAAAAACGCCTTAATATAGTCCACTCTAATTTTCTAAATTCATAATGTGTTATCTAAATTCTCTGAATCTGAAGCTGTCTCTTTATATGTATATAACTCAATCGTATTTAATAGTAAAACAGAAGTTCTTTTATTATGAAAAGAATCAGCGGTTCATAGTAGTAAACGTATTATTTTTAAGAATTGGAAAAATATTGTCTCATGTTTATATTACTATATTTTATCAACATACGTAAACCATTCGCAGCAGTTTTTTTTTTACTTACAACCACAATTTATGCAATTATCTTAACATTTATGGCCTTAATATACCTATTTATTTACCTTCTGATTTTATTTGATGATAAGGTTTGGTATTTGTAAAAATAAGTTGCAGCAATAGATATGGCAAGGTGTATGGGATTATAATCTAAAAAGGTGATTATTTTTTTGTTGAGCCAATCGCGTTTTTGTTATTAACCTTTAAATTGCTCATGATTGATAAAGAGAATGTATGGATGTTGGCGTTATATTGCCATAGAAGTTATTGTGGACAATTGAAAATATCTCTTATCAATATGTTAATAAGGAAAGTTAACCTTCGTATAAACCCAGGATCAAATTAGGTTTGTTCAACGAGGATAATGTTATTCTTTAGTCGTTGAGGTGTTCCGACTTGGTTCGCAAAGTTCTTTAGCTTTTAGTACTTGCTTGAGCTTGAAATCATGCAAAAAAATTGGAAATCAAGTTTATTTTGGATTTTTTTTTTTTTTGCAATTTTATACCGGATTTATATATTATCAAATCCTTTATCATTTAGTTTTTTTTTGTGAATAGACCAAACATTGTACCAGCTCCCTTCAAAGTAACAGTTGAGAAAACTATTGGGAAACACTAGTTACAGAATGTATTAACATAATCCGGAGTTGTGAATAGTCAAAAATTGACTAAAATTTCACAAAACGTGCAGGGAACTAATTCGAGTTTCAAGTACAGCGAAAAAAATTCATTTTGAAAGCCAAATTGTCTCGTCAAATCTGGTGTGTAACTCCAGAACTTGATCGTGTTAGAACTAGTTGAAAGTTGCACCATCATTGTTACAAAGAATAAAACACAAAAGACTTTCTCTTGTGAGAGTTATTGACAATAATTCGTGAGGGGAAAGCGGGCTGTCACTACTGTAAGTGTCGAACCATTATTTTCTTTTCTTAACTTTCATCTGGGATTGTATTAAGTAATATAGGAGTATAAAGTTGCTAATTTCGTATTTTTAAACCAACATGGGCGAAACATTGAAGATTTCCTGTTTCACAACAAAATTTCCCTTTTTCCCCGTCTTGAGTTTCCCTTGATTTTATTTTATTCATAGGTGTGTGTATTGCCTAAAACTTGTTTGCACATTTTGATAGCCTTTACTAATACTAAATACTTAGTGGTACCTTCAACCCTCTTCATTTATTGTAAAAATGTACAGAATATATTGCGTACAAAAATACAAATTATTCATACATATGGTACCTACAATACTAATAAACAATTTATGTGTGTTGTATTAAATTGAAAACATATTACTCTTGCTTAGAGTTAAAAGTTTTTAATATTTTTTTTCAAACGCTATTAAAATGTTTAAATTCTAATCGTATTAATAGTAGTTTAGCTAAGATCTAAGGTATTTATTGCTTAGTACAAGAATCAGGGTCTGATTGTTGAGAACCTTGTAAACAATTTTTTTGGAGCTAATATAGATGAATCATTTATTTAGTACCATGCAATAATGCAAGTTCCTCGTTGTGAAGTCAAAACAGATTTTGAGAGGATTTATTAGGAAAAAGGTTATATCCTGAAAAAAACAGGTAATGATATGTGATTTCCATAACTGTCACAATATTAAATGAAGGATTATAATTGTAAATTTGTAACTGAAGACAACAATGTATAGCTAAATACGATGAAAAAATAAAGGAAAATGTATGTTTTAAAAAATATATTTCACAAAATATATGAAAGTACTTTCGGTATTGCTACCATCTACTTATACTGTAATATTTGTTGAGTCATGGCTGAAAACGGTAGCAATTCCGAAAGTACTCCCATATTTTTTGTAAAATAGACATTATATTTTTTTAAACACGTTTTTCTTTATTTCTTATTCCTTCACAATATCTCTGCAAAAAAATGGTTAAGTATCACAATTAGGTGAGTTTACAGAAAGGAAATAGTTCCTTTTTTTTTTTTTTTTTTTTTTTTCAATTTACCTTTTGGTTTCCCTCAAAATGTGTCTCACTGTATATATTAACGAAAATCCTAATCTTTGTTAATGTTGAACTTTGAACGTACAAGAATACCCATGATAAGGAACATGCGGTCCCCTCTCAGATAAACTATTCACGTTTGTCTTAGTTGGTGGTTAACCAATTCTTGATGATCTCATATTAAATCCTGAAAACAAAATGTCCCAATAATAATAAATTTTAATTTTTTTGTATTTTATATATATTCGAATAGCAGGTGTATGAACTACACTGTATTATGAAGTAGAACTTCTATGTTTTTTTAAGGGGTTTTTGAGAAATGTTATTATTTTTAAGTAACGTAGAAATATTATTATACTTAAGTTTATCCCAACATATACTCCAGGGCAAGTTATTTTGAACATATCAGAAGACAGATTAAGTTTAAATGAGCCAGTTAATTTCGGTCCCTATCCACTTTCCTCTCCCAGAGATCTAATAAAACGGAGCAGAGCTGATAGGGGCACATCAACTGGCGACCTACAGAGAGCCATCCGCCTGGCCTGAGTCAAAGGAAGAAATCAAAATAGACCTGGGATAGGAGCACATTGATAGGATATTGTTGGGTATACAATATACGCTCCACCCATCTGCACGAGATGTGGTCAACCTCTCAATGAACGAGATGTAACAGCAGGTTGGATGCAGGGATCCTCCCACCTTTATCTCCTATGGGTCGTTACAATAACTGCCAATATTTCAGGCCGATTCGGAGTTTCCTCATTTTCATCCAATGCATCAGTAATTTCATTATACTTTGTCCTCTTGTATTTGTACTTACACTTTTCTCTTGGAATTTTTTTTTATTTCCCTGTATTCTGTCCAGGACTGCTGAGGTGGAAACTATGCCACAAATGCATGTGGTGGAGAAGCTGCGGGAACTGCCACTGGTAGAGTGCGCCGTGAGTACCTCGAGCTCGGCCTACGCCAGAGTGAAGGGAAGTAGCGAACTGCTGGGCTGGACCTTGAGTTCAGCAGAGGCTGCGTTCCTGACAGGTTTGGGGGTGGTGGCGCCTGCACTCCAGCGGCCTCTTCATGCTGTGGACGACACTCTGTGCAGAGGACTGGACTTGCTCCAGGAGAGGGCGCCCATCATCAGGGAACCTCCCTCACAGGTAAGACAACGCCAATTTCCATTGGTCAGTAGAGGCTGCGTTCCTGACAGGTTTGGGGATGGTGGCGTCGGCACTCCAGCGATCTTTTCATGTCGCGGACGACACTCTGCACAGAAGACTGGATCTGCTTCGGGAGAGGGGTTCATCAGGGAACGAATTAGTACCAAGGCAGAAAATGACTTATTAACAATTGAATAGTTGTTTACGTAAAATATCAGTTGGCGTCGAAACCCACAGGTTAATTTCTTTATTTGTAAAATTTAAAACGACATTACTCTTGTGCGTCATGTCTTAAGGTTAGCTGACTCGCCACTCAGGCGGAAATAATGGACAGAAAGTGACATATGATAATTTCTATTGTCCCACTAAATTTTGTCATCCTTCCAAAATATTAGCGGAAGAGCAGCGCCCTTGCGTTCTGAGCTCACTCTCTGTTTACTGTCGGTTCGTAAGCTAAGTAGTTTATGTATGTAGTTCATAAGCAGCTCGCTGTTTACTCATTTGGGACATTGGTGTCGTTCATTTACAAATATTATTTCAAAATAACACCATTTAATGTTGTCCAGTCAATTGGCTATAAACCTTGACCATCTAAATCATTATTTAGCAGTTTTCACTTATGATTTTAAAATGTGGAGATTGCTTTTCAAAATTTAAGCGTAATAATTTTTTTCTGTATTTCATGTGATTTTTTAACCATTCTGTATGTTGATAGACGAAATATCAAGTGGGAATTGTTATCTGGAAGTGTTATCATATCATGTCTCCTTTACTAAAACTAATGGGATTTATCTGAAAGTGGAACCTAATTTGTTATGATATTGTTTCAAAAAATAGAGTTAATGTTTTTAATTTCGGAGAGTTGTACAAACCATGTCCGCCTCTTTATCTTCCTTATTTCTTGGAACTTTGTACTCGTGGCTTTTGAATTCTAGCACAATCATTTTAAATAATGATTAAAACTAGAAACAAAAAATTACAACATAAAATATTTCAAGGTCCTTTTTGAAAGCTAACAACATGAGCAACGTGTTGGTGAAATCAGATTTCAAAATGACTATTAGAATCTATTCAGATACAGTATCTCAAGCCTGGTCATTAAAGATGGTTCAATGTACTGAGTAAATAATAAATTATGGAAAAAAAAGTCGTTGCAACAGAGTCAATTTTAAAGTTAAAGAAGGGCAGCAACTTGGTTTAAGACAAAGATTAAAACGAAAATTTATTACTAACATTTCTCTGTAACTGCTAAAAAATATTTAACTGCTAGGTTTGAGTTGTCATATCTCCTATCTATAATGGTCAGATTTGAAATCAGATTTCACCATTCGTTCCTCATGATGTCAGTCAGCACTTTGATTACTACAAAAGAAGAAAAAATATGGTGCCATTCGGATTATCATAGCATATCCGTGTCTAATAAAGCTAATAATTATAATTGATAAGATAATTAATATTCTAAGTAGAGAAATGCGGACATGTGGAAACTTATAATAAATAAATAAAACAAACTTCTTTCTGAAATATTGTCTATTCCACAAAAAATGTGTATAAATACTACCGGTTTCGGCATTACACGGACGTCAGGTTCAGTTTTAGCTAACTGACTTAGTTTATAACTAAACGAGACGAAGGTGTAATGCCGTAACTAAACGAGACGAAGGTGTCATGCCGTAACTAAACGAGACGAAGGTGTAATGCCGTAACTGGTAATATTTGTATAAAATATTTCTGAGATAGACAAGATTTTTTTTTTTTAAGTTTGTTTTATTCATTTAGTAATTGACATTGGTTTTTTTTCATTTTTTTCTATTTAATTTTTTCTTTAACTATCAAAACATCCAATAGATGGGGAAATCAGTAGAGGTAGGATAACTGACAAGAAGGTCGTTCTATACTGTAGCGATGTTCTGTTGGCAGATGTACCAGTCTGCGAAGACGTACGTGGGTCCGAAGGTGTCGCAGATCTCTGCGGGGGCGGCTGGACATGTGGAGGCTCTAGCTAACCGTGGGTGGAGCACTGCTAATCATGTGCTCACCACCCGCGCTGGCTCTGTGGCGCTTACTGGACTGGACACTGTCTCAACCACAGCTGACCACATCATAGACTACTGCCTCCCCGCCAAAGAAGACGAGGAAAACGTACATCGTACGTTCTTTATACTGCATCTTTACCTAGGCAGGGTGGCCTCCAATCTAGTAGACTTAACCAACCACTTTATAAGAAATTTAATTTGAGTAAAAAACAAGTTATATGAACGTGGGTTCGGAAATCCTTCCTTAAAAAGTTATCGGCGAACAACTTGAGAACCCTGATTTTACAGAAAATTCTTAAGAAATTATTTTTTGGTCTAGGAAATAAATAAATTGCTGTCTTATATTTGTTTATATTTAAAAAATGGGTTCTTACACATATTTATTTGATTTCATGTTTTCCGGCTCCCAGATTCCAAAAATGTCCGTGTGTGTGTCTGTGCACCCGATAACTCCCGATAGAACTAATGTATCGGCACGAAATTTTATATGTATATCCAGATCCCCATAAGGACGACACCTATTGATTTTCAGCCAAATCGCTCAAAGGGAAGGGGGGATTACGTGGGGAGTCAACACAGAAACTCTAATAACTGACCATGTAATGAATATGTAGCCACATCTTTTATTATGAAGACACAGAAGCACCCAGGTAAGTCAACTGCTGAAGATGTACAATGCCCGATATTCACAGAATTTTGTTTTTAAATTTCAAATATAACCTCAGAAAATGCGACTCTTGTATCATTTTTTTTCAATTTTTGTATTTTACTTATACGATTTTTTTTAAATATTTATCGGAAATATGTTAATTTGTTTAAAGTACAAAAGCCAACTATCAAATATATTCACATTGCGTTAAAAGTTGCGATAGATGGTTTCATACCTCCAAGGCTGCGATATATGGTTCCCTGATTCCTTCTGACGATAGAGATAAAGGTTCCGCGTATGGAGAACTCTCTGGTGAGCTCGACATGAAACTAAAGCGAGTCATGAGTTGCTTTTTGAGATTCATCTTGAGGCTCTTCCCATCCTCTCGTCGTTAATATTTCCTAGATTATTTTATTTATCAAACCATATCTTCCCAAAAGCCCTCCTACATCTTACAAATGCTCCAATTTAAATCCAAAATTCTCCAGAAAATTACCAGATTCCATCCCTCTGATATTTGATCTTCACATAGGACAACGACTCACCACAGATGATGAAAGCATCATTTCAAGTCCCTACTTTCCCTGACAGTACCTCCTAACTCAGCAAACCTCTGATTCCCAAGGCTCCTATGGCATACTTCTCGTTCCTATAAGTTTCTCACTCCACTGGACAAATTGTTACTTTATTGTTTAATCAGCCTAATTGAAACATAAGTTGGTTATCACTTGTTACCACATATTTCATAAATCGTCATTTTTGATTTTATATATATATTTTCTCTCGGATCTCGTGATTTTCTTTATAATTCATGTATAACTCATTATTGTTTTTTACAATATTATTCTTACTTTTGTTTTTCATAGTTTATTTTTATTGATTTAATCATTGATTGTCGTTAACATTTAGTATTTCTTTAATTAATTCCTAAAGGCCTTTTTTCTTTATTCTGTCTCAATTGGTTGATAGATATTTGTATTATTTTGTTTATTTCTTATGCTATTATTCTTAGGGGACGTATGTCCCAGAATAAAGATTTTTTTAAATTTTATTTCATTTTTTCATTTTTTTTTTTTCAGCTCACCCCAACAGCCAATGCGAGGATAAGATGGCGCACACTATACACACGGTGGGCACTCTGTCTTCCAAGGTGGGTCGTCGGGTCTACCGCACACTGAACAGTCAGTCAACCCCAGCCTCTCAACCGGCTCCCGCAAAAGACAGACCCAAAGCTGAATAACCTTCGGGCCACCACTACTTTGACAAATCTAATCCATTTATCATTTATAATATATGTTCTATTTTGTTTTTCTATGTGGAATGGAAGGTGTACTGCTTTGTATTGTTAATCTTGGAATATAAGCTATCAATTTCCTTGTTACCTTTATTATATAATAAAAATGTATAATCATAATTTCTTTCTATTTTTCCCCAATTCATTCCTTTACATATACGTATACCTACTATCTATACTATCAATGTATATATAATAAAGGTTGTTGGAACTGCTCCTCCAAAACTATAAATGTTACAAAATCCAAGATAATAATAATAAAAATCTTTATTTCTGTTAAAGCATAACATGATAACCGGATAGATCATGCAAGTATACATCAAAATAGCTTACAATTTATACATCAACCAGTATTAAATCTTAGAATACAAACAGATATGAGTTAAATAATAATTAAAAAAATGAAAATAATACGAGTTTATAATTACGATAGAATGTATAGGATATCTATTGGTGGAGGAACTCTGCCAGGAAAATAAGATGAAAGCAAAGTTGAGAGAAAATATTTATATTTTTTTCTAGTGACCATAAATGCTTCAAATATTACCAGCGCAAGTAATGGAAGTTTCAATTTGTTTTCAAATATTTCTCTGCAGCTTCTATGTCCATTAATAATACTTATTATTAGTATTTTCTTTTGGATTTTGAAGATATAGCAGTAAAGCTAGAAAGTAAGGTATTAATATTACGAAGCAAGAATCACTGGTCTATGTTAATTTCGTATCGATTTGGAGACCAAGGAATTTTGGAAAAAAATGTTTTCAAAATAGTTCTAATTCTCTGGCATTAATATCACCTTTTTTTTACAGATGGACAAGTAATGGCTTAGGACAGCCAAAACATAGCCAGGTCGTGATATTCTAGACACGGGACTTGGGGTTAAATATTTATTTTAGAATTTAAAACTCGACATGGGTGTCACTCCAGTCTAGGACTAAAGTGAAATTTTAAAGTACAACTCGGACAACGTTTAACCTAGAATCGAAAATATTCCATGGTTCGGTCAAAATATTAACAGTAATCTTTTTGGTGGATTAACAACTTTTTCCAACAGTTCGGCCTGTTTTGAAAAACGCACTTTTTTTTCTTATGTATATATATATATTTTTTTTTTTTGGAAACATGTCCGACTCTGAAATGGATACATGTCATTTTTATGGGGATGTCAAAAAGATAATATGGCCCCTTTTTTTCTACTCATAGCACGAAACGAAAAATAAGTTCTTACTAAAATTCTTCTTTAAACCTATAATTACTTGCGTTTCTTCCCTCAGACTTGTGATGTGAGCATCCTGGTAGGAAACTTTAGTGAGCATTAAACGCAATCAATCCGTCCTAGGGTACATTATTATTATTACTACTAAATACATTCCTTAGAGAGATTATGAAAGGTTCGCTGATTTACCATACGGCAAATATAGCTGGAATCCCAGCGGCACTAACGGAGCGGCCTAACTCAGAGAAGTTATACATAAGTTAAATTCATCGGACTTTTATTTAATTCATGCAAAATAATTGTTTCTTTAGAAAAATATTTCTAACAAAAGGAATCATTATAACACTTAATTAGTATAAACCAAGGGTGAGTTAGTAGTGAGACTGGCTAGATCTAGTTTATGGCCATGAAAAATGGATGCTATGTTGAAAATTTGCGCTCCACAAATGTTTTCCTCGGAATTGCTTTTGTCTATTCAGAGATCGAAGAGGGTGGCTGGAAATGGAAAAGTCACTAGCCGAGAGAAGATTCGCTCTTGAGGCGTAGGTACGTAATAATCGGTAAAATTCTGCAAGTAATTATACACATTAAATTTGGCCGGACAACATTAAATAATTTCACTAAAAGAAACTAAAAACATTGCGATATACACGTTCTAATATGAAGCTGGATTCTGCTCAGGTCGGAGAATCGAAGGTAAATAAACATCAACGATGATATTGGGGATATATTCTATTGAAACTTTCAAACGTTACCCTAAAATAAATTTTAGTACCATCTATTAGTATTATACATAATATTAATAATTTACCGCTATGTGATGGCCAATATGCACCGTATAGGGGGCCAAACGAGGAATGAAAAAAAAAAGTTGTGATAAATTGGGACAAATGGTTTCCCGACTGGAGTTCTTTCGGAATGCTTCTACATATATATAGTGCCGAAAATGGGGATGTTTCGCGAAATTCGGGATAAATTGGTTACCCTAGTGAATGCACCATTTTTTTTTCAACAAAGTAAATATAACCTATGTTTCTTTTCCATAATTATTGTAAATGATTCGTATTTTTTCCTGCATTTAGAAATAACTATGGTTTGTCAGAAGGTAAAATAATCAAATTTTGGATGGTTGAATAAGAATATACTCAATTTCTTTTCCCGCGGTATAACTGTGCGAACAATAATTAAGATAAATAAATAAAATTATTACTGCACGACGAATTTCCTTTCAAACTGTCTCAAGCAATAAGTTGAACAACAATGCATCCCTAGATAACACAGGAGCTTGGCTAATATGCATCGTACATGAGGCAAAAAGAAAGCCCCATTAAAATATTAACGATCCATTAATTCAAAATAAAATAACAATCAGTTTAAAGGCAACAGTCCCGTCCTGATATCCAACAGCACACCCTAGCTTGAAGAGGGTTATGAATTTTACCTTTTTTTTTTGTTTTCTTTAAGGAATCATGGCACCAAATTTTGTGAGAAAGATTTTGATCCTATTTTCAAATTCGTATCTTGAAATGAAAGGGTTGGCATACTTTCCCGTTTTCCCATTTGTTTCTAAAAGTTAACCTACATTTTGTATCAGCGCTCAAAAATCATGTATTATTTTATATTATTATATTAAGACAGCTTAAAGAAAATTACTATTATTTACTACTAAATAAAAGAATGTTCCCTCATAATCAATGACAATTTCGGGAAGAATAAAAGCAAAAAAAGCCAAAAACAAAACAAAAAAAATTTCTAGTGAAGTGAAAGTGGAGGGGAGAAAGGATTTATATGAATGTGATTACATTTTGTATATATATATATAAATAAATGTTTAAAGTACCAATTCAAATTTAATTCAAAATAAAAATAAGACAGAATAAAACTCAAATCAGCTGACTCTAAATAACACCCTAATGATGGTTGCTATGTTATCATAACAATTTTTTTTTAGGGTTTATTATAAAATGTCTGAATTACTGAGACCGTAAAATATTTCTATGTACAGAATTTTTGCCTAGTGACAGATTTAAATAAATAAAAATAATTGAATAAGGCTCTCAAAGTTGAAAAGTTGAGGAGTGGGGGTATTTGGTAACGGTAGAGTGGAACATTCCTGATCAATAGGTTGTGGGTCATTTTGAATTCCAAGCACCTGATTGGTGGAGAAGCGAGTCACGTGACCTGAGCGGCCAACAACTCGGTTTGGCGGGATAAACCTCACATCACCGCCATAGCTTTGTTCCCACTTGGACCTTGTACAGACGCATTTAGACATGGTAAGTGATCATAAGTTTTCGTTTAATATTGTGGTCTTTTTGTTTGTTTTTTTACCTCATTTTATTCCTCTATGTTTGAACTTCATGCTGACCAAATTTGAGCTTTCTATCTCATAAATTACTATATATTTTTGTTAATTGTCTAGGCTGGTGGTAAAGCTGGTAAGGACTCAGGGAAAGCGAAGGCCAAGGCAGTATCTCGATCTGCTCGAGCTGGTTTACAGGTAATATTAAATTGATTTTTGTATTCTTCTCCAGGTGTCATGTCTTTATGAAATATGATGTATTTTCAAATTCATATGAGTTCACTTAATTCTTTCTGGTAATAATCCTATTACTTTCTGGTATCTCAACCCTGAAGCCACTTATTTTTGTATTTTATTTTTTTTGTGTTTGTTTAGTTCCCTGTGGGACGTATCCATCGACATTTGAAAAACAGAACTACTAGCCATGGAAGAGTGGGAGCTACTGCCGCAGTTTATAGTGCAGCTATTCTCGAATATTTAACTGCTGAAGTAAGTACAATCCAAACTGGCGTCTCTTTCCAATTTGTTTTGGTTTTGAATTATTTATTATTTTTTCTATTTCAGCTGCTTTGTAATATTCCATAATCTCCCATAATTGATTTTCCAAGTTGCATCGTGATTTTTTTTTATTATATTTTTCTTTGTTATACTAATGTGTATTGTTTTTTGATAAGGTATTGGAATTGGCGGGGAATGCCTCCAAGGATCTGAAAGTGAAGCGTATCACTCCGCGTCATTTGCAGCTAGCCATCCGAGGCGACGAAGAATTGGACAGTCTCATCAAAGCAACTATCGCCGGGGGTGGTATGTACATTTACCCATTTTTTGATTTAGTTTCAAGTCGAAACTGTATACTCTTCGGTAAACTGATCATTATATTGAATATTTCAGGTGTTATCCCGCATATTCACAAGTCGCTTATTGGGAAGAAAGGATCCCAGAAACCAGTATAAAACAGCTTGTATTCAGCACAAAATGTACAAAAATTTGTTTGGCCAGAGACAAGATATTTTTAGGGACTTGTATTTCAAGCCAAAGTGTGTTTTATATGTATAGTGAATATGGTGAGTCGGTCTTGGCGGATTTCAAAGTATTCGCAATTCTCATTGCAGAGGAAACAACTTTTGTTTTCTCTATTAATCTATTATTGTGACATCTTGGGTTGAAATGCATATATAATGGTATGTCTAATTATTTAAGTTTATCAATAATTATTTTGAAAGGAAAGAGTGAAAAAAAAGTGACTGTTCACAAGAGACTTTTAGCATTTCTTTTTTATGATTAAGTTTTCCATTGACAGTAGAGTATTAAGCAGTTTTAGTGTCAGTAATTAAAAATTTATATTTTAAGAAAAATAATTACTACCTTTTTTTGTATATAATTCACATTTCTTCTTTACTCATATAATTCCTTCTTAATCTCTTAAGAATTAACGTAAGTACATTTATTTCCATAACAAATTTCGTGTTTAAATTAATTTTTGCATATGATTCAGTTTTGGAAATGTTTTCATTATTTAATTGTTTTATTTTGTTAAATAAAGTTCATCAGTTACGAGATTATATTGCAAATGTTTGTTTTTGTATTTTAGAAATTCAAGCTTTTAAAATATTTATATGATAATTTTGTACAAGTTATGTTTAGTAGCAAGTTTTAGTCTAGTAGTAATGTTTCTGAGATAGACATGATTCTCATTTTCACTTCCTACGTATATACACCGTTCTCCTTATATAATAAATCATTTTATTTTATGAAGTCCAATCTTAGGAAGAACTGTTCCCTACTTTAACCTTGATAGCACACTGGCTGCCAAGTCAAGGGGCCGTCCATAAATTGCGTAACGCGGTTAAGGGGGTCTTGGACTCAGTAAGACAACATTTTCCTTATATTTCGGGGAGGAATTAATTTTCAAAAACTGCGTTTCGTAATTTATGGACGGTCCCCAAACGGCACAATAAACGAACTAATTTAAAGGTTTGTTTTTATCATTCGGGTGAGGCAGTTGTCTGCCATGCTAAGAGAAATTCTCCTGCTTGGTGTAGTCATGTTTGCAGGTAAGTAATTTTATTTATTTTGGTTTAATGTTTTAGTCATTCAGAATCCAGTATCTAGTGAAATTTCAATGAATGTATTAGTTATTTGTGGTTCATGCCCGGGCTTTAATTATGAGGTCAAGGATATGGGTCTGACGTACAGGCTCGGGACCATCGCTTAATGTAGTATTTTTGTTGTATAATTGAAATGGATATAATTCAAGAAAGGAGCACCATTGACGTCAAAATTTAATATGAATATGACTAATAAGGAGTATTCATAATA
Source organism: Aradus depressus (assembly GCA_963662175.1). Lineage (NCBI taxonomy): Eukaryota > Metazoa > Arthropoda > Insecta > Hemiptera > Aradidae > Aradus > Aradus depressus. Next base: position 29,268,710 of record OY759226.1, on the reverse strand, counting down.
CCACAGTAAAAAAACGTTCCTTGTTCGAGGGGCTCACTATTCGATTTATTTTGAAAAATATAGTTTTTTTTTTACCGTCATTCGGTCATGTTAGTCGGAATACTCGGGAAGGTGTCTGGAGCATTTTGCGTGCACCATTGCAGTTTCTATCTTTATCAGGAGTTTCAAAAAATGTATCATTAAAGAAGTTAATATTTCCCAGTAAATGTCAAAATTGGATATTTCTAGTTTTATTTGTTCAATAACCTTTAGCCATAAAGTTCCGAAGTTAAAATATCAGCCTTCCTAGTCTCTTATTTTGAAAAAAGGTGATTTTTCCCTGCCCTTAAAAATTCCATATAATGAAAAAAATGAAAGTTCCTTGTTTATTATCTTATCAATTGGTGAATTACTAAGCAGAAGTTGTTGAATTTTGTTGCAATAAGTATTAAAATTGTGATATCAATTTTTAAGTTGAACATTATCTTGGCCTGGATAATTGAAATGTTGATCCACTGAAATTTTGGTCATTAGAAGATGCCTTGTGAGGTAACCGACCGTGAAACATGTTCATCCATATATGAGGTATGGTGTTAGGTAGCGTTGCCAGTTAAGGTAATTAGATCAATATAAAAATGTTAAAAAAACGGTGCATGAAGTTCGGGGATTTCCACTATTTGTATTCACTATTTCAGGTCATATTGGACAGCTACAAAGACGGGAAACGCTAAACCCACGATTTACTAATTAACAGAAGCTGTTCGTTTAGAGGAACGTCGCTCCTATTCTGAGCGGCATTCTCAGGCATTAAAGAACATTTCATAGCTAGAATTGAATAAAACAGGCTATATATTCTCGAAAATGACAATTTGAATGTTCAGCTCGAAATTACTTATTTCTTTTCAAATTGCTCCCTCTTTCGTTGGTTCAATTTTTCTTTAAAGAACTTCACATATATATATATTTGAAGTATGTATGTTCTATAAGAACGATTTTTGTGCGAAGTTTGAAGCGTTGGAGTTACCACGCCAACGCACACAAATTCCCTGAACGTCATATCTGTGTTTCTAATGAACATAGACGAACGTTACATGGCTCAAATATACAAAAACTACTTTGCTAAATACTTCAATATTTACCTTTAATTTGGCTTGCAAAATCCTAAAACGCTAGTTCACTTTAGGAATAGAGACCCGCCATTCGGGCCAGTTAACTGGAACATGTGTGAAATGTTTCATCAATTGAGTTGTGTTTAGTTTTTGTTCCCTAATCTTTAATCGAAAATGGATTTTTTTTCACTTCTATTAATAGTAATAATATTTATTTCCGTTAAACCTTAAGAAGATGATGGCATACGTCAAGATAGTATACATTTGGTACATAAGCAGTTATTAAATCTTGGAGTCGGACACTCATATGATTAGTAATAAAAATAATAGTAAAAATAAAATGTATGCACACTCTCCCTTCCTCTTCTCAAAATCATTTCATACTGGGTATATGAAAGTAATGAGCGGTATTTTTTTTGTTTCATTGTATAGCCTAATTCTGAAAGTGACCTTATAACTATTAACGCCAGTATGAAATGATTTTGAGGGAGAGAGTGATCTCTTAGCGTGGTTGATATAAGAAAGTCCTGTCATAGTCTCGTGATACCAATTTATAAATAATGAAGACATTTATATACACTTCCATTATTTCGAGAAACATAAAAATTGTATTTTTCGCAGATGGAGAATAAATATTTCCAGATCAGACGGCCTGTGACTCAAAACAAGCAATGGGGGGGGGGGGGGGGGGGGGATTAGGAAGAGGTTAAACTCAAAAAATCTAATAATTGCCGTTGTACCGTTGTAATAAATGTATAGACACAAAATTTCATATGTGAATTCAAAATTCTATAAGGACGAAACTTAGTAATTTTCGAAGTCCATTCAAATCAGCTGGGATGGATGAGGCCCAACCGATTCTTCTTTAGATAGGGCTGGACCTCCTCGCAAGTCCCCTCTGTAGACTTTTCAGGACAAGTCTGACCCTGGGCTTCCTTCTGGACAAATGGAGACCTGTAAGAGTGATTTTCATACCAAAGCCAGGGCGAGATAACTATGCCCAGGCAAAATCATTAGTCTCACCTCGTTTCTCTTAAAAAACCATGGAGAAACTGATAGATAGGTACATCAGGGACGTGGTATTGAAGGAAACACCTCTGTATCGAAACCAGTTTGCCTATCAAACAGGTAAATCCTGTGAATTGGCTTTACATGAGCTGACACAGAAAATAGAGAGGATTCTACAAACAAGGAATTTGCCTTGGGAGCCTTTCTTGACATCGAGGGCGCTTTTGATAATACCTCGGTATCAACAATAATAAATTCTGTCCGAAGGCGTAGAACCGACGACATCATATGCCGGTGGATCGAGAACATGCTGAAAGCAGAATTATTAACACAACCTTGGGACTGAGCAGGTAACACCTTTTATTTATTTTAATGAAGTTTCAGATCTCCTTAATCTATTAAAACTTGTCTGGCTGGAAATATCCGTTAATTAATACCTAAAATAGTAAACCTAACTTAAACCAGGCTCAAAAATATTATTGCATGCACTTTATATATATAATAATATTATTGGATATATAATAATATTATTGGAAAATAATTATTTTGATGATTTGGAAGTTTGATTGATAACTGTTGAAAAAAAAAAAATCATATTCTTTATCACAATTGCTCAGATTTAGCAAATATACTTGGCGAACAATTATGTCGTAGTTTACCGGCATTTCATTTCATGTCTATACCGGATGCGACTATACAGCTGCATAAAAAAAAAAAAAAAGTGAAGTCAAGCATTTTAATTATCTTCTTAAACATCCTGAATTACAATTTTTTTTTTTCCACTCACTGATGCCGCAGATATATTTCTCGATTATAAAATTAATATTATTCAAAAATTTACAGTTACACTAAGTATATAATGTTAAAAACTGTTCTACAGTTAATACGGCTCGGTTTGAACTATTACAATTTTACAACTAGCGGAGGAGATAGTTTTCTGGAAGAAACAAAAAATATTAACAGCTGTCTCGTTCCTCCCTGTTGACGTTCTCTGCAAGAAAAAAATCTTGAGAACTTTCTTTCTCCAGGAGAGTGTGATTGGTTAATTAACAAAAATCAACTCAAACGATTAGGGTATACGGGAGTGCCATTTCCAAGTTTTTTCGAGTTAAAGATGTTCTTGTGGGGAAGAAGAATGCAGTGATTCAGAATAGGATGAAGTAAAAATATCGACAATTATTTATGATTCGGATAATGTCTCTTGTATGTTTTTAATTTTATTGTTAGATAAGTTTGCAAAAATAAATATGAAGATAAAACTTTAATTTGTTTTATTTGGAATAATTATAATTATGAATGTTCCTTAACTTTTGTCAATTATCCTGCTATTAAAGTAAAATGTAAAAAACATAAAATTAATTATCAGTTCAATATTTTCGTTTCCTACACAAAAAATCAGTTGGCAACGGTCATTCTTCTTTTTTTTAATAAGAAACGTGACCACGACTAAAAAAAATTATGTCTGACGATATAAAACCATTTTTTCGACAAAAAAAACTTTTTTAATGTATAAAAGGGAACTTAAACTTTAATTTAGAAATGAAAAAAAAAAAACATCTTTGAAGTGGAAACTTCTTTAGCACCGTTGTGATTTGAAACTCGATGAAACGAAAAAGCGACACTATTGCCTTATATATATGTATATATACAAAAAAGTATAGGCAATTTTATTTTTGTAGGTTTTAATCTTATAACAAAATAGAGAACAAAACAAAAAGCTTTTTAAAAGAAAACATTTATTATGAGAAAGACTTGAACAATAGTAGTTTAGAAAAAAAAAACATTGCAACAGATCAATATTGAAAAATGGGAAAAAACAGCATCAAAAAAGTATAGGCAATTGCCTGAAATACCAATTAACTACTTCAATTTTAATTATAATTCCAATTTTAAGCAAAATTAATATTTTGTATGCATCCCTTTGGCTTGTATTATGGCATTAAGTCTTCTGGGCATTGAGGAAACTAAATTTTTAGTGGTGTCGGTCGATATCTTTTGCCACTCATCCAGCAGTACTTTTTTGAGCTCATTTTTTGAAGAAATTTTGCTCTTACGGATCGCTGATCCCAGGTGACTCCAAAGGTTCTCTATCGGGTTCACATCTGGTGACTGGGGAGGAGGTTTGAGTTGACGGGGTGCATTATATAGCAACCATTCTTCAGTTTTTCTGGCCCTATATTTGGGGACATTATCTTGCTGAAATATAAATGTTCTCTCTAATCCTAGTTTCACGGCACTCTCCTTTAAATTATGACGCAACACATTGATGTAAACATCAGCAGTCATAATAACATCAATACAGGCTAAATTACCCACTCCACTTGCAGCCATAGGCCCCACACCATAACACTCCCCCCGCCGTGTTTTACCAATGGCCTTAAATTCTTTGTTTGGAATTCTGTATTGGTTTTTCTCCAAACATAACGACATCCATCGGATCCAAAAATATTAAATTTAGATTCGTCAGAAAAAATTATTTTATTCCAAAATTCTTCAGTTTGGTTTTTATACTGTGTGGCAAACAGCAAACGTTTCTCCCTATTAGCTTGTGAAATGAACGGTTTCTTTCGGGCGGCTCTTCCGAAAAATTGCTTTTCATTCAAAACATTTCGTACTGTTTGGACACAGAAAGACTTGTCTACACAATTTGCCACATCTAACGCCAAGTCTGGTCCACTTATAAATGGATTTTTTTTTACCTTTTTTACGATTTCTCGTGTTTCCCTGGCTGTGAATATCCTTGGGCGTCCACTTCGTTTCCTATTTTCAAGAGACCCAGTGTTTTCAAAATTTTTTAATAGCTTCATTTTAACTTTTCACCAATCGCTCGATAAGTCACCTGGGATCAGCGATCCGTAAGAGCAAAATTTATTCAAAAAATGAGCTCAAAAAAGTACTGCTGGATGAGTGGCAAAAGATATCGACCGACACCAATACAAATTTAGTTTCCTCAATGCCCAGAAGGCTTAATGCCATAATACAAGCCAAAGGGATGCATACAAAATATTAATTTTGCTTAAAATTGGAATAATAATTAAAATTGAAGTAGTTAATTGGTATTTCAGGCAATTGCCTATACTTTTTTGATGCTGTTTTTTCCCATTTTTCAATATTGATTTGTTGCAATGTTTTTTTTTTCTAAACTACTATTGTTCAAGTCTTTCTCATAATAAATGTTTTCTTTTAAAAAGCTTTTTGTTTTGTTCTCTATTTTGTTGTAAGATTAAAACCTACAAAAATACAATTGCCTATACTTTTTTGAGCCACTGTATATATAAAACAGTTGTTTTATTTAGTAATCTGTTTGAATTACTAACATGCGGACTTTTTGTAACTGAAAGTGAAGAGAAAAAAAGTTGCCGATAATGCTTCTCTAGTCTTGCGACACAAAAAGGATAATCATGAAAAATTCCATCGCCTCCTCCTCTCCCTCCAAAAAGTTTTGAATTGTGAATTTTTTTAGACTTAAGAACTTATTAAGGAAACATTTATTTCATACTTTAGTTACCATAAGCCACTCGTGTCATTTGTTGAAATTAAAAACATGGAGTTTGAATAATAAAATATAAAATAATTTTTAAACTTGGTACCAATACTATAATAAATAAACCCTATAATTATCCCACTTCTGATACTGCATTCGTCTCATTCTCTCGCAGTTTCGTTTTCTGAAGGTTTCACTTCTACCGCGTGTGAACTGCACACATGTTGTTTTTTTATTTGGCAACGGTCGTACCAATTTTTATGCATAGAAGATATCTTACTTCATAAAAAAAAAAAAAAAAAAAAAAAAAAAAAAAAAAAAAAAAAAAAAAAAAAAAAAAAAAAAAAAAAAAAAAAAAAAAAAAAAGAGGAAGTTTTGAGATGACATCTATCTCATGCATGGATGCTGTGCATTCAAAATGAAGTCGGTCAAGATAAAGTAAAGTTTCCAGCCAGACAAGTTTTAATAGGTAGGGGAGATGTCAAACTTAATTTTAAAACAATAACCAAAGACGTGTTATGAATTGTACTTTTATGAAAAAAAATAGTTTATAAGAAAAGGTCTGTTAGATGATAATTAACAAAAATTGTCAGACAAATTTTTTCAAAAACGATACATTACTTACCATGGATTGTGTAAATTTCAAGCGGTGTTTTAAAAAGTTAATTCATTTTTTCAGCTAATTTCAAAAATTAATTAAAAATATCAATTAACAAATGTTTACTAGTCTGGCGGGCGTAACGTGCTTTCCAAGCATTTTCACCTTTCAAATTTGAGGTGTTCGATGGGGTACCTTTTTGTGCCATGGGAGCTTGGACTATATCGAAAAAAGTGTTTATTAGTTTTCTCAAGCTGGTCAAACTTTTGATTACTGTGGACGGAGCTGCAGACTTCTAACCAGTGTCGGCCTAGCTTTTCTGCTACCTTACGCAATTCCGCACTTATCTCAGTAGCAATAGATCAATATTAAATATTGATTACAAATTTCGTGATTTGCAGGATGCCGAAAACCGTCATGAAATGTGGTATTGGAATACATGTTTTTAGACGTTTCCTCAAACAATGAAAAATAAATTTCCGTAGGAAATATTTCAAATTAATGTTTAAATTGTATCCCATAGCAACGGAATATAAAATATGTTTTTATTATTGGTGAGGGCGCCGGTAGCTCAGTGGTATGCGTGCTTGCTTACTGAGCTCAAGAAACCCGGGCGGGGTCCATAGTTTATTTTATCTGGCGGATAAAATAAACTTAAACACGCCGTCCTTCGAACGGGAAGTTAAGCGATGGTTCTGAGCCTGTACAGTGTCGGGTATTCGTTAAAGACCCCTACCCTAGATGTATAAAAATTTTGGGTAGGCAAAATTTAGGACTCCCATTGTTGAGTCGGTCTCATGTCCACCAGTGTAAAAATGAAATATATGTGATGTGGATATAAGAGGACTTTGTTAAACCAACCCCGCTCACAGATCACTCTCTCTCCATCTCCCCCTTCTTAGAATACTGGGTATAAGAGAGTTCACTCATAAAATTACTCTATACAATGAAACAACAAAATATCGTTGACGCTAACTCTTTACTTTCATATACCCAGTAATGCCAATATGAAATGATTTTGAGCAGGGGCATGGGGAGAAAGAGTGATCCAAGCGTGATTGGCACAATAAAGTCCTGTTATGGCCACATAATATATATTTATTGAAATTCAATTATTTTTTAAATAAAATAAATACATTTCAAAAAAGTTAAAATAATCTGACGTTCCTGTCACCCTGGCTTGACAGAGTCGGTATGGAGGGCGGCCTCTTGCAGGTATGCTCGAGAGGGATGCCATTCGAGGTGGGGGAACCCTAGCCTAGCTCCCCTCTCCACGCCAGTCGCCGCCTGCATCTCAGTGTCTCAACATTGTTGTTGATGTCGTAGCGTGTTGTTCTCCTCCACTCCCACTGTTCCAGTTATATTCTGTTGTGAACCATTGATTTTCAACATATTAAACACACCCTGTCTTCAACTCTTCCTGTCAATTGCTTCCACCATTTTTCAATCTAGACCTAAATTGGAATTGAAGTCTCCACGCTTTTACCCTCTTACTTTTTGATTTGCCTGTGTTTCTTTATCCTTAATATTTTTCTCGAATTCGTAATGTGTATATTTTGGGGAAGTGCTTCGATAAGGAGTGTTTGATTCCCGCTATTGGCCGACCACGCATGAGGACTTCCCACCAAGGTAACTAACAGCCTGGCTAAGACCTGTCCCGTTACTTCCTTCACCTGTTTTTACACCCGCATTCTTCAACATCATTCTGTTGACTTAATTATCAACTAATTTCTTGTTTTAATAAATGTCATATTAAGGTCATGACTTTTGAAAGTCAAATTTTTCTGATATATCATAATAATGAAAATATGTGTTTTATTTATTTTTGTTTTCTTTTGTTCGAAAAATTGCGCCATATTCTAAAGCTGTAGGCCTTGTATAATTCAGATTTTTATGAGACTTTGTTGTTTTTCCTGCTTCAATAGCTAAGCAATCCTTTTTGTGCCGAAATGTATATAGATGATATTGCAGTACCCTTTGTCAGTGTACTCGCAGCACATTAACTTCGTGTAATTTTGAAATATTTTTCAATAAAAAATAAGATTCACTTGAGTCGATTTTGGAGCTGAAGGCTTAGCTAAGAGTTCGGCTCCATGAAGGCTCAGCTAAGAGCCCAGGTCGTGAAGGTTCAGCTGCAGGTCCGGGTCCGTGAAGGCTCAGCTAAGAGCCCAGGTCGTGAAGGTTCAGCTGCAGGTCCGGGTCCGTGAAGGCTCAGCAAGAGCCCAGGTCGTGAAGGTTCAGCTGCAGGTCCGGGTCCGTGAAGGCTCAGCTAAGAGCCCAGGTCGTGAAGGTTCAGCTGCAGGTCCGAGTCCGTGAAGGCTCACCCTGGGGCCCAGGTCGTGAAGGTTCAGCTGCAGGTCCGGGTCCGTGAAGGCACAGTTAAGAGCCCAGGTCGTGAAGGTTGAGCTGCAGGTCCGAGTCCGTGAAGGCTCAGCTAAGAGCCCAGGTCGTGAAGGTTCAGCTGCAAGTCCGGGTCCGTGAAGGCTCAGCTAAGAGCCCAGGTCGTGAAGGATCAGCTGCAGGTCCGGGTCCGTGAAGGCTCACCCTGGGGCTCGGGTGATCACTACTTGTGGCGGATACCGCCTACATTGCTCGACATACTGGATTAGTTATATGGATGGACCGCACGTCTTTCTTCATTGATTCCTGGGACAAAAACAAAACAAAGAAAACAGATTAAAAAATGCAAATATTGGTTAATGAACTACAAATCTTCACGAAATTACATTTCCTCTCTACAAAGTCATTCTATTGAAGGTCTCCTATGGATAGAATTGTTGTCTGTTTACATATCTCCCATTATATTTCATCTTATACTTCATTATCATAACTTTATAGGTATTTACTTATAGTTAGTTATTTGACTCATGCCCGGGCTTTAACTACGAAGTCATATCGCTTACTACCAGAGCGCTCTTTCGTCACTCTGGTGGACATGTGCCCGACTCTACTGTGGGAGTCTTAAATTTTGCCTACTCTAAATTTTTATTCACCAAGGGCAGGTGTCTTTAACGAGTACCTGACATCGTACAGGCTCGGTAACATCGCTTATCGTCCCATCCGAAGGACGTCGTACTTAAGTTTATTTTACCTCCCAGATAAAATCAACTAAGGGCCTCGGCCGGGTTTCGAACCCATGACCTTGAGCTCAGAAGGCAAGCAAGCATACCACTGAGCTACCGGCGTCTCTATTTACTTATATTTATTAACTTTATAGGTATTTACATATTAACATAAATCAATATTATATAATTTGTTACATGGTCACTGTGTATAAGTAATTAAAGTTTTAGGAACTATATAATGAGCCTGTAACAGTGTATGAGATTTAGGTTGAGAGATTGTAGGTAGGTGGCTACACTGAGTAGTGAAAGTTAGATGGCCAGCCTGTTAGAGACGCTGTTAGCAAATATAACTATCCTAGTTGTGGGCTAAGCGGATAGAGGCGCTATTAGCTAATGTAAGGTGGAACTATCCACCTGGACTAGGTGGGCTGCTGTACCTACATAACCATAAGACTCCCTTACCCTATTCAGTCCATTTTATTTAAATTCATTGTGTGCTTATGAGCTTCTGGATGCCCATACAAAATTTGGTGTCGATGTATTGGTTCGTTCTATCAACAGTTCTCGTGTTTGACTGATGAAATAACTTCCCTACACTGGGGTGAGGAGCTGAGGTTGAAAGAGGCAGGCGGCCTGATGTAGAACCGGTCCTCAGCGCTCCCACGCAGCCAGTACAACACCGTATACGGCCAACCAGGCAGCCCACCCGGAGGCCCCATCCCCATCATCATCAAAATATATATTTCAGTACAGGGCTATATGGACAACATTCAGCTGTGAGAAGCCAACTAACTACTTTTCACACACTCAGATATTTTGTTGATTCATGGCAGGTAGTCTCGAGAGCAATTCCCTTTTAGAGGGTATGTGCTTGTCAGCAAGGTTGGATCATTCGCGAAAAATATACTTTTCTATATATTCGTAGAAAAAATTGTGGAATGTGAGAAAATTAGTTGAATTTTATTTTATTTTTTTTGAAGTGTTTCATTAGTATAGTGTAGATAATAATCATTATTAACAAATAAATAAAATGAAAGAAAGAAGAAAAATTAAATCTATTTTGTTGGTTAGTTGGACTGGAGGAGGTTGGTTAGTTGGACTGGAGGAGGTTGGTTAGTTGGACTGGAGGAGGTTGGTTAGTTGGACTGGAGGAGGTTGGTTAATTGTTTTATTCCTCCAGTATATGATGAGTTCAAATAACATGATCTCCACTCATTGACTGAAATCCGTGTCTACCTAAAATATCCAACTGGAAACCAAAATGTTATACAATAGCCAAGGCTTAAGGGATATTCTACCTGAAAAGTATTCAATAAAAATGTATATTCTACTGTGGTAATGATTAATTGCAAATGTAAAATTAAATATATAATAATTAATAATAATGAAATAATAATAATAATAATATAAACAATAAATTGTGCAAAATGTGATAATGGAAATTATGTAAAATTAAAATAAATAATAATTGAAATAATAAAACTAATAATAATTAAAACGAAAATTATAAATAATAAAATTTAAGTTACCACATTTCCTATAGAAATTTTATAACTGGTCTTCTATTTAATTTTGATTTCTACAGTAGTTTTTCGAAAAGGGCCTTAAAAAAATATCAAAAGTTCAAGACGTGCAATTTTGAAAAAAGTGCACGTATATTTTAAAAAAATTCAATTAACAAACTTTTCATTTGAATTTCTAAAGAGATGCCATTTTTAATTTTTCTCAATAATATTAAATCTAATCCAAAGGTTTTCAAATTATCTTACTGCGCCAATAGGGAAAATGAATAGAATAGAATTTACGAGAACAAATAATTAGGGTTTATTTTTTTTAAATCATCTACATTATAAAATAAAAAAACTAAACATTGAAACTAACAAAAATCAAAAGAAAAATCTTAAAAACTAATTTCTTAACACACAAATTCAATCTTTTTTTTTTTTGTTTTATATTTGGCCATTTTTTAAAAATTTAAGTTATATATTTCTGGACATATATCCTGTACATATAAACAAACAACAGTACCTTCTTTGCTGATCAATTTCACCGTCAATTCACTTCTATTTAGTTTATTACAACTTAAGCCTAAACACCACTCTCGTATCTTCACTTGGACCGTCGCCATTCAACACAGGCATCGACTAGTCACTCCATACACATTAAAAAACAGCTGATGGCCATGTTTTTTGTTTTTTTTTACTCATTTGTTTTAAAAAAAACTTGCTTTTATAGAAAAATAAATATAATTAATTTTTTAGTATTAATAATTTAATCATTTTAATGTGTGTATTTTTTTTTTATTAATCACACACATTACATTTACTACTCATCAACTAGACGGAATGAGGACAAGCTTGAACATCAGGAATATTTGTGTCTAGTTTAGAAATTGGTTGGTGACAAAGAATGAAGTATTGGCAACCTGGCCAAGCCACAATCACTTCTCATCTCCTTAGTATTAACAATTAATTTCCTCCTTCATGACTGTGTATTGATTTACTTATCTACCTACCTCAAGATAGGTTTCCAGGAAGTAAGTTTTGCTTCTTGTCCAGTCTTCTAATGAAGATAAGCTCAGTACCATAAACCCTGGATTCCTCCATCTTACCTCTCAGCCTTTTCCACCCCTTTCAAATTCTGATTCCTAAATTCCGTGAGGAGAGTTTTAATTTTCAACAACTCACAAAAACGTATCTGCTGTATGCAGTATATGAATATAACTTTTGATTTGTGTAAGAAGTTTCTGAATTTATAATTATTCTATATTTTACCTTTTAAAACCTAGTAATTACAGACGTTCCGGGAAGCACTTCCATCAGTAAATTACATACCAACAACAAAACTAACATTTGTAAGATATTCGTCAATAATTAGAAATTATATTTCATTTTAACAATTACAAAATGCCACTAATCTATCATTAATTTGTTATACAACCTGTGTAACATTTAACATATACAAATGTATAAATGTTACACAGGAGGGGGGAGGTTAGGTTTTATAAAGAGAACGTTATTGGAGATGTTTAAATGGTATAATTAGAGTGAGCATTTAAGGCGGCGGGGCATTCAGAGTTGGTTAGAGCCCACAATTAGAGCTGGTTGGAGCCCACATTCAGAGCTGGTTGGAGCCCACAATTAGAGCTGGTTAGAGCTCACAATTAGAGCTGGTTAGAGCCCACATTCAGAGCTGGTTGGATCCTACATTTAGAGCAGGGCCCTACCAAGAAGAATGTCCTATGGAACTTCAAGTGTCATCTCATTTTGGATCAAATCTAACTTACATTACATTTTGAACCCAAAACCAGCTACTTAATAAATGACGTGTACAATGGGGCAAAACGAAAATGTCTGTTTCGATTCCTTATAGTGACAAAAAGTTGCCTTTTGGCCTTTTTGGACACAATAAGACCGATTTAAAATAAGGCCTTTGATTTATATCCAGGAATTGGAAGCATTACAATTTCTGTCATACAACATTTTATCAGATTGTAGATACTTCTGTTTCACTATGAGACGGCACTAAGTTACTGTTTAGATATGTTGATGTTTTATAAATAATTCACAAAATGAAATGCTGAGACACTTCAAACAATCCTAGCTTACCTCTCAATGCATTATAGAAAAAAAATCTTTAACTTTCACCTGAGCCACTAATAAGGTAGGAAAGAGTTGGAAATACTAGTGGTGACACGTCTACAGAAGGATAGGGTAACTTTCTAAGGGAAGATTGGCTCTGAGACCGGTGGCGTAGCCACGAACCATGGGTACGCCACATTATCATTGTAATGCTAGTGACCTTGAGAAAACCTGTCCGATGAAGCTGGGAATGCGTCCAGCCATGCGTAACACTCGTCTGAGTGTATCGCAGGCCACTCAGGCATCTGACCTCATCAGTTTAGTCAAGATTACAACAGTTCGCGCGTTTATGCTTCGATCGTTCGTCAAGTGCGAATGAAACTGTAAAGGAGACTTACTGTGTTGGGTAGACAACAACTTCCGACTTTCGGAGCCCCTAAAGAAACTAGAAAAAGTTAATTCCTTTTTCATACTCACCGCCATTTCGAACCCTTAGTTTCAGCGAAATGTTTGTACATAATTCTTCCTGTACCAATGACACCCCTATTTTCAGTACAGAAGGCGAATCGCTTCTCTTTGATAACAATAGCTGTGAACTTTCTTTTCCCCTGTAAATGGACACCCGTTGCTCTCTCCATTGGGGTCAACTCGGTGCCGAGATGTGGGTGGATGGGGGATGCGGTCCTTCCTTTGTCCAGGCACTTGTGTCAGCATCTTGGTCGCTACACTTTACAAACTCCAATGATCTGATCATATTACATTGCCATGATTAACGAAAATAAAAAAGGAGACAAATGTTAAATAAAACCTCTTCACCCGTTGAATGCTTTCAAATCTTTCCGTGTTTTTTTCTGTTTGGAACCGAAACTATACTTACCACTCACTAACTTCAGCTAGGATTATGGACAGACACCTTCCAGGAATGATGGCGCTACTTAGGCGAAACTACTTAGACAACGGTAAAAATCAATATGAAATTCTTAAGTCTTAAACTCATCTACTAACTAAAACCCATTGCTAACTAAAAAAAAGTTGTCGATTATATACTTCCTCAGAACTAATTAATCAATTACTTTTTCGCTTTCCCTCCTCAACTTATCGACTGTTTGGACTAAAAATCAATAATTGGCTTACATCGGGGGCGGAGGGGGGGGGGGGGGGGGGCTTCTGAATCCTCATACTAAATTTTATTTCGATACATTCATTACATGGGCAGTTATTAAGGTTTTTTCAGTTGTGAGCTCTCCTCTGATCCATCGTTCCGTTTGGCCGATTCAGCTGAAAATTGACAGGCGCCTCTCTTATGGGGTTTTGAATTTACATATGAAATATTGTGCCTTTTCTTTGACAGATTTGACTGAAAATTAATAGGTCTCGTCCATAGGGTTCGGGACCACATATAAAATTTCCTGTCGATACGCATGTATATAGACGCAAAGAGACAGCATCGTTTTTCATTTTTTGAAATCAGAGGGAAAACATGAAATTCTGGTGAAAATTCAACATCAAAACATGAAATTCTGGTGAAAATTCAACATCAAAATTCTGCCGATTATATAACTTTTCCTATACCTCGTATAGTTGGGGAGGTAATAGTGAAGGTAGGAACCGAGGACCGAGGATGGAGGTATTCAACAATAGTGGATCCTTCAACTGTTGGATTGACCCAGGAATTTTTCCTCTAAAACGTTTTTAATAGGCTAATATTCTTCATATAGATACCATAAAACTGGATATTTAAAATGATATAAACGCTACGTCGAATGTTAGGTTTATGCGTGAACTACCTGGAATATCCTTGACCCAACCCTGACTAGGGTGATGCTAAGTAGGTGTTCTAGTTGAGAATGGCTCCATGTCCAACCCTCCAGAAGAAAGGGTGTAGGGCCCTTAAGGGACTTTTAAGTTGAAGGAAAGACTCTCAACTATATGGGAATGAGGTCGTTACCATTCTCCACGAGATGTCTTCCTTATTAAAGCCCTTCAGCGATGAAACATGGGTAGGCATAGCAGTTATTATTTCCAGAGGGCGCCGGTAGCGAAGTAGTGTGCTTGCCTACTGTACTGAGCACACCGTCCTTTTAATGGGAAGGAGTATTCACTTTTCTTGTAGAAAACTGTCCGATTTGAATGACATTTAGTGTCAATGAGTTTTGGAGTTGCTCTAATGAGCCAACAAATACAGTTTTAAACTCCGACGTAGGTACATGAGTGCCCAGCGACCAATCTATCATACAGTTCTAATAGTTCTCCAACAGCTCCACAATTCAAATTTCCTGGACCCTATTATATATTGTCAGCTTCAATATCTTTCTCAATTTTACCCTTTTCCTTCTTCTAGTACATATATCATATAATTCCTCTTCTCTAAACTTCTTGCTATTTATTGTTCATTATTTTATTTATTTATAGATTTTACAGACATTTTTATTTATTTATATTTAATTTTATTTTTATTAATTTCTCAATATTTAATCATTATACCTATTTTCATCTACTATTTTACTCTGTCCTATACCCATAGTTGTCATCGGATTTACTGAGGTGTTTACAGATTGTAAATATGGTCAATAAATAAATTAAAATAAATAAAAAAATTCACCGCCAATGAACGAATTAGTCAATTAACTTCGTATAGCGGGGAAAGTAAAATGATCTCATAGAAATGTTGTCTTCCCACTGTTTTATTTTAGACCAGAATCGGCTTTCGCCGCAACAGCGTCATCATCAGTGGTTCATCTGACCCACACAGGACAGTGGTTAGAAGACAACTGACCTTCTAACAACAGTGGGAAGACAACATCTTTTATTTCTTTGAGAAATCTCGTCCCACAACATCTTACTATCACATATGTAAAAAGATCTATTGTTAAAGTGGCATATATATATATATATATATATATATATATATATATATATATATATATATATATATATATATATATATATATATATATAATAGAGGGCGCCAGTAGCTCAGTGATATGCGTGCTTGACTTCTGAGCTCAAGTTCGTGGGTTCGTAACCCGACCGAGGCCCTTAGTTTATTTTATCTGGGAAGTAAAATAAATTTAAGCACGCCGTCCTTCAGATGGGACGTTAAGCGATGGTCCCGAGCCTGTACAATGTCAGGTACTCGTTAAAGACCCCTACCCTAGATGAATAAAAATTTAGGATAGGCAAAATTTAGGACTCCCACAGTAGAGTCGGGCTCATGTCCACCGGAGTGACGAAAGAGCGCTCTAGTAGTAGGCGATATGACATCGTCGTTAAAGCCCGGGCATGAGTCATAAAAGCTAACCTAACCTAAAATAGAATATTAGAGATGACTGTACTTGGGTTAGACTATTTCGGTAATGAAAGCTACGATAAACCTACTTATTGAATTGGCCTTTCCAATGTTTTCCAGTTTCCTTTCTACTGAAATGTGCATTGTTGTTGCCCAGATCTCCGCTGGTCGACTCTTGGCTCTGATCTCATGTCCCAGTTCCTTCGAACAAAGTGGTTCCGTCTTGCACACCCTCCTTTGGTAACTCCATTGTCCGTTCGTCTGTCTCTGCTATTCTTATATTTTCACTATAAGTGGTTTCTACCTTACCCAACTCGCCCCTACCCAAATTCAGTGTGTGTCCTCGCAGTACTATAGTGAGAAGCAGCTTCTCACCTTGAAAGAATTTGGAGGTAGGGGAGATCTTCGTTTATGGCATGAGTGACTTTCTTATACCCAGTAATGTCAGTATGGAAGGGGAGAGGAGGGAGAGTTTGGTGTAAGAAAGCCCATATAACATGTCTTCTATTTTTTTTTTTTTTAAATCATTTTAAATAAAAAAACTACCAATAATAAAAATATATTTAAAAATGCATTGCTATGTATAATTTATACATTACTGAGAAATATTTGCCACGGAAGTTTATGGTACATTCTTCAGAGCGCTATTGGTCCTTTCTCAAGTCGAGGTCACTGAGGTGATTGGAACTTATATATGGAACATTTTTGTCAAGATTAACTGTTTTGTTTAGTCTGTACGACCAAGCTAGGCAGGATTTGAAAAATGGCCCAATTGAAGTTAGTTTATATAATATATTAACAATTTAAACGGGAGCGTAATTAATTACGATACCATAGAAGAAAAGTCGGGAAAATGCGGGCCGCGGTCAGCACAGATGCTCACCAGAGCCTTTTCGTAAGCGGAGCCCCTAAGAAAAATGATTTATTTTCTTAAATAAAAAATTCCATTTATCTGCGAAAAAAAATGGGGATATAGATAGAGGCTGGTCTAGTTAAGAGGATTGATAAAAGCAATGGATTACATATGGAATATTGATGTGCGGCCTGCAAGTCCAAAAGGTTGCCGACCTTCCCGTAGAAGGCTTCAGGAAGTGTGTTTCCTTCAAACGAACTTTTTTACTCTGTAGCGAGTTAGAGCAAATTAACGATGTTTGTCCCTGAACAGGAAGGCGGTTGTAGATAATGAGTTTTTGAGATTAGTCTTTACGTAAAACTTCTTTCAACTTTCTCTTTCCCATTACCAGACCACATAAAAGATTTGAACATAAGGAGGATTGTAAGGTTTTGGAAACTCCCAAAAAATAAGTTCATATAAATAAAAGGATAAGGAGGAAAGCAGCTCCTCTCTCAACGACAGTTAGGTGTTCCTTTTTTACTTCCCCTACGAAGTATAGGGGAAGTTATACAATCGGTAAACAATTCGATGCGGAGGTTTCCATGGAATTCCAAGTCAAAACCCAATGAGGTCATAACCTGTCAAATTTCAGCGATATTGACCGAAGGGAACGGGTGTTTCAGAGGAAGGGGGTCAATTCAAAAACCCTAATAACTGCAGATGCAATGAATTTATCGACACAAAATTTAGTATTGGGATTTAGAAGCCCGTACATAAGTCAACTGTTGAATATTAGCGCAAACGGTCGATTGGTTTTGGAGGGGGAGCTAAAAGTTAATGATCAATTCGTTCTGGGGAAATATTTTGTCGATGATCCACTGATGACTTTTTCTCACGTATTTCTTGGATTTTGAAGTGAAACGTAATTCAGTTCGTTCGCGATTTAGTCTTAATCTTTGAGGTATTCTTTATGAAATGGTGATTTTCATGAAATTTTACATGTAGCACGATCATATCCTCTACATTAACGAAACGGTATTCAATAGTTGAAACATTGCAGAAGTTTTTTTGGATATTTGTGAAAATATCAACATATGGAAAGGAAAAAACGTTGCTCTCGAGATAAACACATGATATAAAAGTATGTATTGTACATCGTTGGAAGAATGAGAAAGAGAATTGAGAGAAATGTTGTCGCCGAAAATGAATAAAGGAGTTTCTCTCTTTGCTATATACTGTAGGTTACCTGCTATGTATTTGCTTTACAAAACCCCTTAAAAATCAGAGAAGTTTCTCTTAATGATAGCGTTTATTTGTTTCACCTACATTTTTTTTTCAAAATGTATTGTTACTTTGGGTTACATGTCCTTTCTGAATTGAAAAATGATGACATCTCGAAATGAGGGGTCCCATGGACCCTAAATCCATGCTGGCCAGAGGCTGGAGGAACGTGGGAGTAGCCAGAGTTAGTTTGTATTCCATATTATATGTGAGTTTGATTATTCCGATTCGACATAAGAATTAGGTATTTTTAACTTATTTTTTTCCTTCTCAGCTGGAAGATGGAATAACGGACTAGTGTTTTTCGTTCTAGATATGGCTTACATTTAGGAATGGATGTTACATTGTCTCCATTTTATAAAATCTGTGTCTCAAAACTGTTATTTTGACATCATGAAGTAGTTGGGCAAATGTAAATGCTACTTTTATTTCCGCTTCTTTGCTAGTTTTTTTTATCAAACGGAATTACTTTATTTTATTTGCCCAGCAACTTAGTTCAGTAGAATTTAAGCAATAACTTCGAAGAAAGTAATATGGAATTTATGGAACTGGAGTGATCGAAAAGTTTTTTTAATTTGAGAACATAGACGACGGTTTAGGGAAGGATGTTGTAAGACTACTTCAGTCTATCAGAAGGCTGTGTTTCGGAGGACGGGCAGTTTTACATCATTCCGTTATTTTCTCACATTAGTATTCTCTCTTCATAACTGCTCCAGGAATTGTGATGAAATGGAAAAAAAAAGTTCCGAAACCTTGGGAAAAATTTATTGAGTGATATTCCATTACGTTATACATTTCTACTGCTAGATTTAAGTACTTTTCTTTCGGTGCTGTCCATAGATTATGTCACTCAATTTTCAAAAATCCTCCTATCCCTCGCCTCTTCACTAATTTTTTTTTTTACTAAAAGACGATTGGACGCCTCTTCACTACACTGAAAGGAAACATTTTTTAAGTCTTAGGAAATATTGTTCGGGGCTGTGCGGGCTAGAGCATAGGGCTTTGGTCGCATGGTCCTAGCATGGTTGCGGGTTCGAATCCCGCTCGGGAGAGCTTTTTTTCATATATACTATTCCGGAGCCATCGATGTTGTGTAAATAACATTTAACACCGTTGTAGAGACATGGCTAATTTGTACAGTTCATAAAGCCCCCAAAAAAAAAGTATTGTAATGAAGAAAACGGTTTGAGATGAAGATTTTGCCTGGAATGCATCTTTTGAAGAACATGAGGACGGCCTACAGACACCGTAGTATGTATGGAGTAGGTAGAGTAATTGGGACACCTGTTGTTTATCAGGACAGAATAGAGGGATCCTCTCTTCATATAGACGAACGTTTTTGGTAAGAACCAATTTTTCGATAGGAGAACATTTTCGGGTAAGTAAGGACACGTCTATAAAAATGTGTTTCTTCAAAATGTCAGAACCATTTTGGGTTATATCTCGCAAAGCGGGCGACCTGCGAAAAGTCGTATATCTTATAAAATGAGTCTTTCAGGCTTTCTACAACTTTTACTTTTAATGATTTTTGATTAGGTTATAAATATAAGGGTAATGTATTTAGGCTGATAAAATTCAGAATGTTTTATATTATCTGCGCTGTACCTCGTCTTTTTCTGTAAATATAATACATGACATAAATATTATACACAACGATATTTTGAATAAAGGGCATTAAAAAATCGTTCGACCCTTTCATTCTGTTTATGAAAGTAAACCAAACCTTTTTTCAAAACCAAAAGAGGATTATTTCAGTGGCTTTGAGAAGGGGGATAAATTTATTTATCTTCTGTCTCTCTCGCACACTTTGTCCCAAGAGCTACACAGGCACGGCTCCAATGATGCCTTCAATGTGTTCCTCTTGCCTACGTATCCGTTCAATGGGTTCATCTGAAAACCTCACATTAATGCAGTAATATTCCTATTGATTTCAACTAAATAAGACAAAAGTCTACTTTCGAGACCTGAAATATATTTACAATTATGTATGTTTTTTAGATTTATGCGAAAACAATTTGTCGAAAAATTGACCCTCACTAAGTATGTTTCTTATGAACTTTCCAACGTTACGGCAATATCATTCATACAGGAAAGCAATCCTTATATATCCCGTCCATAATGGAATGGCCGTTTAGGTGCATTTAGTTCTGGTTGAGGACTGTTTTTGCCGCCAGGGTGAAGTCTGGCGCCAAGTGAAGCCCTAGATAATTATTATTATGCATGTTATGATAACTCTCTTTAAAATAATTACGTACAACCACTAAACTTACTTCGGCTAAATGTTTTAACTTATTTTGATGACTATATTCACTATCAACCTTTGTTCTTTTTATGTAGTGAAGGGAAGAAACCAGGTTCCTGGCGAGTTTGTCCAGCTCCAGCTCCAGCTAACCGTAGTGCTTACTGTATATGGCCAGTTATATAACCAATCAATAATTAGATAATGGGTTTTCACTGGAATTTAATGTTTAGCTGACCCCCCTCAACCCACAAATGAAAAAAAAGTTTGTGTCAATGTATCCATGGACACGAGGACTCCCGATGCAATGAGTACTCAACATGAAATTTTAATATGGAGCATTTAGAAGTTCCCGAGTAAAACATCTATTGATTTTCAGTCAAATCGGCCATAAGGAAGAGGGGGCTTACCTCTAAAACACTAATTATTCCTCATGGAATACATCTATCAAGATGTAGTTTTATTTATATAACCAGAAGGCCTTTGGTATAATTGTTTTTTAGCCAATTCGATCAAAAGAAAAGGAAACTTGGATCTGTTGAAGTAGAGTGGCGGAGGTGCTACGACCACTAGTGTGGTTCTGTTGAAGTAGAGTGGCGGAGGTGCTACGACCACTAGTGTGGATCTGTTGAAGTAGAGTGGCGGAGGTGCTACGACCACTAGTGTGGATCTGTTGAAGTAGAGTGGCGGAGGTGCTACGACCACTAGTGTGGATCTGTTGAAGTAGAGTGGCGGAGGTGCTACGACCACTAGTGTGGGTCTGTTGAAGTAGAGTGGCGGAGGTGCTACGACCACTAGTGTGGATCTGTTGAAGTAGAGTGGCGGAGGTGCTACGACCACTATTTTGGATGTGTTGAAGTAGAGTGGCAGAGGTGCAACGACCACTAGTGTGGATCTGTTGAAGTAGAGTGGCGGAGGTGCTACGACCACTATTTTGGTTGTGTTGAAGTAGAGTGGCGGAGGTGCTACGACCACTATTTTGGTTGTGTTGAAGTAGAGTGGTCGAGGTGTTACGACCACTAGTGTGGATCTGTTGAAGTAGAGTGGCGGAGGTGCTACGACCACTAGTTTCCTTTCCTTATCCGGATCTCTGGTCCCTCTCTTGTTGTGATCCGGATAAGTGAGCCTTGTGCTGAATAAATCCGAGCGTGGACAGATACTCTCATCTTTGATGAGATCCTCCCTTTAGTGTTTGCTATCTTATTTCCGGCCCTGACAAGCAAGCTTGGTGCTAAAGCTGTGAGGGCCGAAGACCTGCAAGGCTGCTGCGGTTTGACGGTTATCTAACCGGGTCCAATGAACCCCAACTCCTCGTACAAATCCCCACAACTTCTGCCGCCTTTCACTTCAACTCACTCTACGCTGCCAAGCATTGATTTATTCAATCCTCTATATCTTTTTTTCTAATGTATACAGTCATTTTTCAATGGTTGAATTTATCTTTTTTTGTTGTGACTCATGCCCGGGCTTCAAGTGCCTTCTGCCTATCGGAGCGCTCTTGCGTCTCTTGCTTACCCAGGTAAAATGGCTCCACTAAATCCTCTTCTTTTTTTTTTTGATAACTACAACAGTTGAGTCGCAATCTTTGCCTAAACATTTCCTAGGAGAAATTCAGCTTAAAAAAAAACAGGGGAAAAAACGTATACTTGAAAAGATTTTTGATTAGGTCATAAACAAAGCGGTATCTTGTAAAATGTACTTAGACCTCGGAGTAAACTGGTCTCAATTTTTGTCTGATTTCGGCCAAAATCTAATCAGTTCTAAGTTAGCACATTTGACATCTTCATTTCAAATCAAGCTACAATTATTTCTGCGTTAGCTCACAACTTCCCAATCACACACACACAAACACGCGCGCACACACACTAAACGGGCAGTTCCCTGGTTTATTGGCTGTTTACTCATGAGCAATTTGTTTTCGAAATTTTACTAGTTACCTACACTTTGCGAATCATAAGCGATAATCTGTATGGCTGGATGCACTGCTTACACTCGTCGTAACCTCTAAGTGGGGAGTGGCGCCTCTTCGATGTAAGTGAGAACAGACGGTCAACAACCTAGGACAATGTCCAGTGGCAGCGGCGGGTAGGTTCGGAGAAGTCTGGACTGGCCAATCCATTGTATGGCTCCTTCCTTCTGAGTCCCATCTGGAGAAGACAAAGGTAAGACAGGAGAGCCGGATAATTCAAGAAGATCGTCATTAGAATGACTAATGTATTTCCTCAGCTCCAATTATTTGTCATAAACTAAATTATCTCCCTCCCACTTCTTTGACTAATGTGTCTTATGTATTAGCCATTAATAAAATTTTGTATCAAAATTTTCATTCCATGATGAGTTAAAGGGGTTTGAAGTTAAGACCCCTCTATCAAAATTTACGTTTTTCTCTTTGTCCGATTTTTCTGAAAATCCAAACGTGTTTCACTTATGGACTTCTGAATCCACATACAAAATTCCGTGCCTATCTGAGGGCAATCGTTTTCACAGATACGTTTTTTTAAAAATTTTGAATTGAGCAGAGGATAACACTTTTTGTTGTGAAATCAACAGGTCGTACGCAGAAACTCCTTCCTATCCAACTTTAAATTTTCTTCAGG
The DNA here is from genome assembly GCA_963662175.1 of Aradus depressus. Classification (NCBI taxonomy): domain Eukaryota; kingdom Metazoa; phylum Arthropoda; class Insecta; order Hemiptera; family Aradidae; genus Aradus; species Aradus depressus. Next base: position 29,245,645 of record OY759226.1, on the reverse strand, counting down.
AAGTTATCCAGTGTAGGGCATCATGAAATATTTTCGTACTTTGATTCACAGAGTTGGAAAACATGAAATGCAGGTGAAAACCTAATAGAGAATTTTTGAGCGATTACGTGAGCTGGGGGAAGTAAAATGACTAAGAAATAAGAAGGGATATGTTTAACGTTGGTCATTCTGTTCTTGAGATAACAGTTTATCTGGAGCAAGTCCTGTTTCCTCCACAATTTCCGGCCTTTCACGTAGAAAGTAGGTTTTCCCACAGTAAAAAATTTGTCCAATCATTTTGTAGATTCTAAATTCCAGCATTTTTACTTCCTCAGATATACGAAGTTATGTAGTCAATCAGAAATTCGATGCGAAGTTTTCAAATATGAAAAAAAAAATGTCTGTCTTTGAACACGATAACTCCTGGTTGAATGTATCGGCCCGAAATGTTACATGTGAATCCAGAACCTTTTAACGATGACACCTATTGATATTCAGCCAAATCGACCTATGGGAAGGGGGGATTAGGGGAGAGGCTTAACGCAAAAACTCTCATAAGTGCCGCTGTTATGAATGTATCGACACAAAATTTCAATTGTGAATCGGCAAAAGGGAAGAGCGCGGGTTCAGGGGATCTGGCTCAATTCAAAAAACATAAGGACTGCCGATGTAATGAACTTAGTATGAGGGTTTAAGAGCCCCTATGAAGGGTGTTACACGTTCAATCTGGCATCAGTTCAGTCCGTGACCTTGGTCAGACTGACGGGAAACTGATCGTTTATTGCGTTGACTGATGGACTGAACTGATGGATTTTTAAATATTTTGATAATTTCCATCAGTCTTGACTGAACTGATGCAAGACTGATCGTGTAGCTACATTCTTATCAGTCTGGCGTCAGTCACAGCTGAGACAGCGATGGAGACGGACGGTTCCGGTATGTCCCACTCTCCCAGCTGCGAAATTAATCCTGCCACGACACCTCCTCCATCATTGGAACCGGAGAAAGAGTTTATATTAAATCTTGAATCGTTGCCTCTCTTATGGGATAAAACCCATAGGTTTTATGTAAATAAATATAAGAGACATGAATCTCTACAAAAGTTGCTTGTTATTTTAAAAAAAGTCAAACCGGCATCCACGGTAGAGGATGTAAAAAAATAAATAAATACTCTACTCTCCAATTATCGTCGGGATCTGAAAAAAATAGAACAGTCTAGAAGATCTGGTGTTGGGGCAGATGATGACATCATCATCGAAGATATTCGAAGGTCCAACTCTTCATTTTTTGAACAAGTTTGAGAAACCCCAGGTAAGAATCTATACACTTATTAGTTTTCATTAGAAATACATATATTTTTACTAAGATAAGGTACCCAAATTAATTTAAAGCTATGTTATTATAAATATTTCATAATTTTTTTAATGAACTCAAATTTTGGGTTACTTCTTATAGGTTACTAAAACAACATTGTTTTTATTTTAGTCATTTTTACGTATCTGCAGTTTTCCTTCGTTATTGAAGTAGTTACAAAATTTTTCCCTGACACTTTTTGCATCCTTTGATGAATTTCTATTTCCACTGGGCTGCAAATCAGAGAAATCAATAACTTCATCCGGTGCTGTGATTCTCCAATTTGATGCCATATAAAGCCGCGGCTGAGTTTTAAGCAAACAATTATGTAAATAACAGCAAGTTGCCACTATGGTTGCTGCTTTTTTAGGCTCAAAACATATAGCTTTTTGGAAGATTCCAAATTTAGATCTTAATATACCAAAAGCGCCTTCAACAACTGACCTAGCTCTTGACAATTGATAGTTAAATGTAGATTGGTTAGCAGTACACGCACTTTGCGGGAGTGGTTTCATTAAATTTATGCCTAGTGCAAAAGCTTCGTCAGATAGGAAAACATAAGGAAATGTTTCATTTGTATTTGGCAATGGTGACCAATCTGGTATATTCAATTCGCCTTTTGTAAACTTTTCCCAGAATTTAGTGTAGAATAATACACCGCCATCAGATATACGTCCATTAGCTCCAACATCTATCATTATAAATTCCTTGTTCGAATTTGCTAATGCCATAAGAACTATGCTGAAATAACCCTTATAATTGTGGTATAATGCTCCTGAATGTGCCGGTTTTTGAAAAGCAACATGTTTTCCATCTAAGGCTCCTATCGCGTTCCAGAACTGCTATTTTTCTCCAAAGTCGGAAGAAATTTTTTCCCATTCTTCCTCTGTTGTTGGCATCTGAAACACAAAAAGAAATTACAAATCTATTATTTTTAACCAAATTATTATTTTGTTATAATAATAAGCAAATATTATGTTTACAGATTATCGGAAGCGATAATGAAGAAGATGCTGAAGCACAGACAGAAGTAACAAAATCTCAAGAAAGCACTTCTTTAAAAGCATGTACCTCAATTTCCTCAGTAAAGGCAGTTCTTCCTCCACCACGACCTTCGACCAGAGTTAGGAAAAGTCTAATCAACAAGCAAAACGAGTTGTTGGATAAAGCTGTCGCATATTTATCAAAATCTGAACCAAAAGGAAATACTAGCAACTCAATGCAACTGGGCACAAACTTTGGATCGACTCGACCCGACTCAAAAACTGTTTGCCAAAAAAACAATAAATGATGTATTATTTGAGGCAGAGTTGGGCAATTTGAATAGACATTCAGTTCAAATAAACGTAGATGTGCCATCATGAGCAAGGTGAATCGCCTAGATCTGCGCCGTCTCTCTACTACATCTCCACATGGAGATGTAAGAAGTGGCTCCTCTTCGGAGCCACCTCCTACCATGATACAAGTCACAACACCGGACGAACCGGTTTATTTCGCTTTGAGACCTGAATGTAGTGAACCTGAGTACACTACCGGTACATTATTTGCTCACTTTATGCAAAATAAATAAGTGCTTAATTTTTTTATTTTATAACTATTCACATTTATTGTTTACTTACTTCTTTTAATTTATATTTTTATATTATTTTAATAAATACTTTCGTTTAAAAAAAATATGTTAAATTCACTTACTTGAATATGAGACTGAAGGGAATAAAGTAGCGCTTCACAAGTGTCCATTATAGCCTGGCCAATAGCAGCTGTGGACATTATAGCCGAAAATCTCAGGTCTTTCATGTTCCTCCCAGTAGCAAGAAATTGTAAGGTTACAGCCAGCTTCTCTTCTGCACTTATCGTCTTTCTCATGCATGTATCTTGTTTTGTCAAAAATGGTTTGACCATTACGAGCAAGCTATCAAAACAAGCATCTTTCATACGATAATAATTTTCATAATCCTCATCTTCAGTGCCTCTTATTTCTCTCACTAAGTTTAAATGCGTATAAACATCTCTTTTCAGTAACCATTCTTTAGTCCATCGTTTTCTTTTTAATCGTCTTTTTGCAGACAATGCAGCAATTATTACAATACACACTTTTTTTTTTATTGCAGTCCATAATAATATTAATATTAAAGAAGCAAGAGGTGTTACTTGACCGACTTGGAGATAGACTGACGTCAGTCTGGACTGATCGTGTAACCTCTAACCACACTCCATCAGTATACCATCAGTCAGTTCATGACCAAGGTCACGGACTGAACTGATGCCAGATTGAACGTGTAACACCCCTCTATGAAAGGACACCTGTTGAATATTAGCTGAAAAGGTCGATTGTTTTGGAGGGGGAGCGAAAAGTTAATTGATTAATTTGTTCTGAGGACGTACATTGCCGGTGATTCACCGACAACTTTTTTCTTTCATATAAATAAAAGACGTTGTCTTCCCACTGTTTTTTTTTTAGATCAGAACCGGTTTTCAACGCAACAGCATCATCAATGGTACATCTATGATAGAACAAACGTAACACACAAATAATGAAAAGCACAAATCGTAAAACATCAGGGTACGAGTAATAAAATAAAAAACAAAATCTTACTTACCCCCACCCACACAGCACAGCGGTTAAAGGACAACTAGCATAGCTCAAAGAGGTGGGGATAGCTAGGTTCACTCACTCTCTCTACATAGAAAAACATTCATTCAAATATTCACAATGACCAAAACAAATCTCTACATAATAGTACAAAATTCACCAGACAGCCAAACGAATTTTTGTCATAAAATAAAATAAATAAAAATAAAAAAAAAACATTTAAAAAAATAAAAAATTCTGGGGGTATTGAGGGTCAGTCAATGATGAAAACACTATTCAAATGCCAACGTTTCGATATATTTCATATCATCATCAGGGCCTAACAAAAACATGGGGCAAAACATGGGGGAATCAAGATTGGAAAAATATAATGAGTGATCGATTAAAATTATATATAGGTACATAAATATACACTCACAACATACACATATCCACATAAATACATATATACATAACTATACCATGTTTGTCTTGTTTTTGTTAGGCCCTGATGATGATATGAAATATATCGAAACGTTGGCATTTGAATAGTGTTTTCATCATTGACTGACCCTCAATACCCCCAGAATTTTGAATTCTACAGTCGCTAGCAAACATCTAATTTAAAAAAATATTATCACAGACTTAAAAAATATAAATAAAATAAAATACACAAATGAATATGTATATACAATCAGCCAAAAAACTGGTTAAGCTTATGCCCCGAGGCCTGAAAAGGAATGAGAATGTTTACAAGAATTGGTGTGTATGTACTCCCTTAACTAGGTCCGAGAAGATGGGTCGTACTATTACTAAGGACGGAGTCAGGGTGGGCTACAGAAGTAAAAACACTTTAAGGAATTGTTTCCTGAGTCTGAAGGACAGAATACCTTTCAGGGACAAATCCGGTGTTTACAAACTGACGTGGAGAGCAACATATATTGGACATTTAGGAAGGAAGCCAGCCATAACAATAATAAGGAACATCTATCCGGAAGAAGGGATTCCGAGTTCTTTATCATTGTCGAAATGAGAGTCTTACTGGTACCCATAGAGTGGCACTCTTGCACGAGGGTACCAAGGGAAGATGTACGGATATCTTCGAAGGCTTGGAGATCCGACTTTCTTTACATGAGGATATGAACAGTCTTAACAAAAAAGTAGAGGTTAAGAACTCCTTCTCATGCCTGACTTACCTGGTGTGAGAGTCTGGTTCCAAACTAAACAAAGTAGCTGTCCTCTAAGAGATATTTTGTAAAACTTTTTTGGCTGGTTGTACGTACGTAGATATTCATTGTGTATTTTATTTTATTAACAGTTTTCAAGTCTGATAATATTTTTTTAAATGTTATTTTTTTTTTTATGACAAAAATTCCTTTGGCTGCCTGGTGAATTTTGTACTATTTTACTGTTATGTAGAGATTTGTTTTGGTTATTGTGTATATTTGAATGAATGTTTTTCTATGTAGAGTGAGTGCACCTAGCTATCCCCACCTCTTTGAGCTATGCCAGTTGTCCTTTAACCGCTGTGCTGGGGATGGGGGCAAGTAAGATTTTATTTTTTATTTTGTTTCTCTGTACCCTGATGCTTTAAGATTTGTTCTTTTCATTACTTGTATGTTATGTTTGTTCTATCATAGATGTACCGCTGATGGTGACGCTGTTGCGTTGAAAACAGGTTCTGGTCTAAAATAATACAGTGGGAAGACAACGTCTTTTTTTTATTTCTATGAAAAATCTTGTCGCACATCTTATATTACTGTGATATCTAGCTTCAAGTTGTGGACCAACTGCATACTCCCCTCTACTCTCAAATAGCTGGGTAAGTTAATTAAATATTTCATTTTTGTTTTCTAGTAATTTTGCTTTTCGAACTCTTTAACAACTTGCAAAATCTGGGAATATTTTTTTTTTTAAGATGCGATTTGAAGTTTTAAGTTGGGAACGTTTTAAAAGAGCCGTTGTTAAAGCAATCAGTCGGAACGGTGACTGCCCTCAGGAACCAGAAACTCGACTTAGAGAACAAATCCCGTCTCCCCTTAATGTCACTGCATCTACAGTTTTTTTAACTTCTACTTCTCCATCATTTCTTTCCCTCATATTTTCTGACGCCGTGAACCCAGAAACTTAAAAAAAAAATCGGGTTCGTTGATAGTTTCAGTTGAGCTGGGGGTGCCAGAAGTCGGGTTATGTTCCAGGGGTGTTGGAGTCACCAAAAATCAAGTGCGGCGGCCTGGGGACTGTAGAATTTGTCGTTCTCGAATATCCGCTGTACGAGCACGTCAGAGTGGAGTTTATTCGCGAGATAGGGTGGTATCTGTGACCTGGACATGTTGCAGTAGGTGACAGAGACCTGTGTTGCCTCCTGGCGGTAGCAGAAGAAAGCATAGATCGGTTCCCTATCCCCAGAAATAGTTAAGGATCTACTCTTTTTTTTCATAGCATCGATATTTTACAAATAAATTGGAAGTGGTGGATCACCGTCATCTTTAGTAATCATAATCTTAATATAAAAATGTCGACCCACTATCGATCTATAGTCAAATACAAGAACAGGATTTTTCGAGGGCAATTTCGCTTTGTTGCATTGACAATTTCGTGTGATTTGCAGCCGCAATTGAGATTTTCTGCACATGTCTTTGGTATGGTGTTCAGTGTCATTAAGTCATCCTTGTGTATCTTCCATCCATGCTCTTCAGAAAAGGGATTGGATTGTCTGGTAAACGTGAATTTTTCCATACAGGAATCTAAAATCAGGGAGATAATTACAGGGTGAACCATAGAATTACTAATGTTATATAAGTGACACTATAGTAAAATATAGCTGGTTAGTGACTTGAATGTGTTAGTAGTGGGAGGGAGAGTCGGGTTTCATGAGTTCTGCGTTCCGTGCCTCCTCCGCATTGGGTACAGACGATTAAACCAATTACAACAGATTTTGTCAGCTACGTATTAAAAAACGATGGCTTCAAACGCTTAACCTTAGGCCTTTAGTTTTTATAATAACTATTGTTTACATAAAATCAATAGTTCACGAGATATACGCAAGAAACCATAAAATTGTACCTATTCTTAATAGGAACTCCATTTCCGGTCGAGATTTCGACTTGTTAACAGCGATTTTATTTGATTGATTATTCATTCTAAAAACATCTGATAACAAATTGTTATATGAAATTCCGCTACTTTTTGGAGAATGAGTCTGGTGGTAAGACGGACTGGGGACGATGCCGATCGTCGCTGATTTGTCCGCTGATGACCGGTCACGCCGTAACTCCACCCCGAGCTCCTCCATCAGCCAATGTCAGGGTCAAGGTGCACCCTTTTGTTAAAGCAATTAAATAATGAGGTTCCAGGGGTGCTGCAATTTCTGAGTCACCAAAACAATGTATCGATACGAAATTTTATTAATGACTCAGAGGTTCCTGGGTAAAGCACCTATTGATTTTCAGCCAAAACGTTTATTATCAATAATTCGAACTGGGGATGTACATTGTCACTGATCCACGTATGATTTTTTTGTTGTTTTTTATTTTCTCTTTCAATATGAAAATGAATAATGAAAAATGTTTCTTGTAAATCTTCATTTTCATGCGTCCATTTATATGTATAATTCGTTTCATTAGTTAATTGATTTGAATAAAACAAAACAATTAAGTTAGTGACACACAATAGCACGCGTAATCTGACACAAGTTACTCAGATAGAAAACTTTTAGATTCCATTTACTGGCTTTAAATAGGACAAAAATGAATCATCAAAGTGTCCCCCCCCCCCTCCTGACTTTAATGATGAATTACATCAAAGTCTAATCCGGTGGGGCGCCGCCATTTTTCACTGTTCTATACTTCAAGAAGCAGTTTTAACGGGGACTGAAATAAAATTCCGAGAGGAGAAATATATATATATATTATCCCGGTGTGGAACGAAATTTAAAAGAAAAAATTATCGTAGAGGGGGGAAAAAAAGGTTGGTAATTCAGTGAGCACGAATTAATAAACTATCACTCTCTCTTCAAAACCTTTGGACATAGTTGATATATCTGGGAGGTAGGACAGCGGAAAGTGTGTAGCTGGGGAGGTAGAACGGCGGAATGTGTGTAGTTGGGGAGGTAGGACAGCGGAATGTGTGTAGCTGGGGAGGTAGGACAGCGGAATGTGTGTAGCTGGGGAGGTAGGACAGCGGAATGTGTGTAGCTGGGGAGGTAGAACGGCGGAATGTGTGTAGCTGGGGAGGTAGGACAGCGGAATGTGTGTAGCTGGGGAGGTAGGGCAGCGGAATGTGTGTATCTGGGGAGTTAGGACGGCGGAATGTGTGTAGCTGGGGAGGTAGGACAGCGGAATATGTGTAGCTGGGGAGGTAGGACAGCGGAATGTGTGTAGCTGGGGAGGTAGGGCAGCGGAATGTGTGTAGCTGGGGAGGTAGGACAGCGGAATGTGTGTAGCTGGGGAGGTAGGACGGCGGAATGTGTGTAGCTGGGGAGGTAGGACAGCGGAATGTGTGTAGCTGGGGAGGTAGAACGGCGGAATGTGTGTAGCTGGGGAGGTAGGACAGCGGAATGTGTGTAGCTGGGGAAGTAGGACAGCGGAAAGTGTGTAGCTGGGGAGGTAGGACAGCGGAATGTGTGTAGCTGGGGAGGTAGGACAGCGGAATGTGTGTATCTGGGGAGTTAGGACGGCGGAATGTGTGTAGCTGGGGAGGTAGGACAGCGGAATATGTGTAGTTGGGGAGGTAGGACAGCGGAAAGTGTGTAGCTGGGGAGGTAGGACGGCGGAATGTGTGTAGCTGGGGAGGTAGAACTGCGGAATATGTGTAGTTGGGGAGGTAGGACGACGGAATGTGTGTAGCTGGGGAGGTAGGACGGCGGAATGTGTGTAGCTGGGGAGGTAGGACAGCGGAAAGTGTGTAGCTGGGGAGGTAGGACGGCGGAATGTGTGTAGCTGGGGAGGTAGGACAGCGGAAAGTGTGTAGCTGGGGAGGTAGGACGGCGGAATGTGTGTAGCTGGGGAGGTAGGACGGCGGAATATGTGTAGCTGGGGAGGTAGGACAGCGGAAAGTGTGTAGCTGGGGAGGTAGGGCAGCGGAATGTGTGTTACCAGATGTGGATGTGAGAAGTGGACATGAAGCTGGGGAGGTAGGGCAGCGGAATGTGTGTTACCAGATGTGGATGTGAGAAGTGAACATGAAGCTGGGGAGGTAGGACAGCGGAATGTGTGTTACCAGATGTGGATGTGAGAAGTGGACATGAAGCTGGGGAGGTAGGACAGCGGAATGTGTGTTACCAGATGTGGATGTGAGAAGTGGACATGAAGCTGGGGAGGTAGGGCAGCGGAATGTGTGTTACCAGATGTGGATGTGAGAAGTGAACATGAAGCTGGGGAGGTAGGGCAGCGGAATGTGTGTTACCAGATGTGGATGTGAGAAGTGGACATGAAGCTGGGGAGGTAGGACAGCGGAATGTGTGTTACCAGATGTGGATGTGAGAAGTGGACATATAGGCCCCATGAATGCTCAGCTTTATTGTAAGTTGATTGATAACGAGCACAGATAAGAAAAGAGACGGACAGAGTGGTACAGGAAACAGCCAATAGGAAATGTTCCTGTCTGTGCAGTTCTGTCTGCCCTTCTCAGCTGGCTTCAGTTATTCATTGCAAACTATTTGTGGTATCTGGCCTTGACCGGGGAAGTATTTGTCTGTTATGGCATTTCGAGGGCTATCCTGAAATTGTCAGATTCACGGGCGTAGCCAAGGGGAGGGGGGAGGTCCTCCTCAAAATATGGGTGATGGATATGATGAATTTAAGAAGGAAAGGAAAATGTATGACATTTACTAATAAGAAGACTGAACCGACTGGCCGGCAAATTGCTAACTGCACAGCCTTGGGGATTTCCAGGTTGTAATGCCAGCCCCTTCCTTACCTGTTGAAAGAATGCAGCAAACTGACTTAGTTTATAGTTTTTATAACCGGTAGTTTACACAGGTTAATAAACAATAGTTCGAAACGAAGTTTATTTTATTTAATTCAAGACTTTAGGGGGTGTTCAAGTATAACGTAACGCAATTTTTGAAGATTTTAGACCCTCCCTCCCCCCCATGTAACGCGCCGTAACGTTTTTCTGTACACCCTCTCCCCCTCCCTAAACGTTACGGAACACCCGTAACTCGTAATACATGTGTATGTTGTTTAATTGATTTATTCATATTGTTATTTAATAAACAATCACACATAATGCAATAAACATTTGCTTAAGTTTAAAATATGTTAAAATGGGCTCAAATTTGTCCTAATAAACTTTTACTACTAATATTACATTTAATTACGCCGTTTTCCTGACTTGGCCATGTCCTTTTGGCATTCATCCACCATTGTTCTTCTCATGCATTCTCCTATTTTAGCTTTTTTTTACTAATAAACTCTTAAAATAAAATAACATATTTATTTTAAACCTTTGGCAATGCAATTAGAAACGGAAACCTAACTGAAATAAAACATTTTAGTCAAAATAAAATCGTATTCTTCATTGCCAACTTGGGAGATTTTAATTCCCTAGTTTCCCCCCTCCCGCCCCTGTAACGCATCGTAACGTTTTACGAGACCCCCCCCCCCCTCAAATTGCGTTACGTAATACTTGAACGCCCCTTTAGTGATTACGTATTTAAAATAGAATAATGAAAAAGTTTAAGTTCAAGTAGTGAAAATAAAAATGGTTCAATACTCAAGGTTTTGAAGTGCAACAACATCTGAACCTGAGCCAACCACATTCAGGAACACCAACCTGAAACCAGGGTCCTGCTGTCTTGAAGGACAACGGTGTAAGTTAAATCAATCTTGGTTTGGTTGCATCAAGTCTGTACAACATGGCTTCCTTGGAATATAGGGGCTCCTAAATCCTTATAATAAATTTTGTGTCGATAAATTCATTACATCGGCAGTTATTAGGGCTTCTGAATTGAGCCCCCTCCTCCTATAGCCGATATCACTGAAATTGTTATGTCCTCATTGAGTTTTGACTTCAAATATGAAATGTCGTGTCGACACATCCATTACATAACCTTGAACTTTTTGAGTTGAGTCACCCTCTGATCGCGCTTCTTTCTGCCGATTTCACTGAAAATTAATAAGTGTCATCCTTCTTGTGTAGGTAGTATATAAGAAAAATCAAAAATATTGAAAACTATCGATGGTATCGAATACCGATATTTCTTGACCAATAGCTTGGTTACTTCACCGTGTCAAGAAATGAGCGCTCTGGGTTGAAGGGTGGAAGGTGAACAGAGAAGTAGGAGGTGAGGTTCATTGGCCAACCGCCAGAGAGCAGAGGGAGCAAGTCATAACGGGACTTCACTGCCTTCACGACGACCAGAAGAACCTACTTAACGCTGGTCCAACTCCCTCTTGAGTATATATCAAAGGTCAAATAGTTTCGAAATGTGACCGCGGACACTTTCCGAGTATGTCAGGACACCATTTTGAATTTGAAAAATAAGAAATTGTTTCTTATTATACTCGATGAGACCCTATTGTAGACACGCCCCTTGACTATTATCAAACATTTTGATTTTGTAACCCCCTTTTCGCTGTATGGGAGAATAACCCCAAAATATAAGAGACGAATACAAAAATTATAATTTGTCTGGATTGGGACGGGGCCATCAACTGATACAATTTATGTAAATTTCATTTTTGTAGTTCTCACAGCTCAAAAAACAAAATAGTGAGACCAATAAGGTTCCGTTTGGACGCTTCGGGTATTGAACCCTAAAAAATAAAATAAATCTTTGGTTAATCATTTACAGATATAGAGGGCGCAGGTAGCTCAGTGGTATGCGTGCTTGCTTACTGAGCTGAAGTTCGCGGGTTCGAACCCGGGCGAGGCCCTTAGTTTATTCTATCTGGGAGGTAAAATAAATTTGAGCACGCCGTCCTTCAGAGGTGATGTTAAGCGATGGTCCCGAACCTGTACGAGGTCAGGTACTCGTCACCCCTACCCTAGGTGAACAAAAATTTAGGACTCCCACAGTAGAGTCGGGCTCCTGTCCAACAGAACGACGAAAGAGTGACATCACTCACTACACTGGACACAAACTCACAACACCGTCACCACACACATCCACTCAAGTCATTATAAGGCCCTGAAGAAGAAAATAAATAGTTTTCGAAACGATGGCCTCTTTTACACGACAAAACCTCGATTTCCATCAACATTGAAAAGATACTGTCGACTCTATTAATCATGACGAAAGAGTGCTTTGGTAGTAGGCGATTTGACCTTGTAGTTAAAGCCCGGGCATGAGTCATAATAACTAACAACTTTCTCGTAACTAGATGGAGCCGGGAAATATAAATGAGTATCATATAAACTATTTTACGACAACCAATCTTTTATGTTAGAAAATATTCCAAGAATATAATCGCTGTTACGATTCTACTGAAATTGAAATGAGTAATCCAACATTATAGAAGATAACAAGAAATAAGGATGGAGGCGTCATCTGCTTTGTGAAAATTGATCTTAGAAATCGGGCTCATCCCCCAGAATGACGAAAGAGCGCTCTGGTAGTAGGCGATATGACCACGTAGTTAAAGCCCGGGCATGAGTCATAATACTAACTTTACATATATAAAAACTAAAACTCACGTACAGAGAGTTCTAACTCTGAGGCGCTTCCATTTGGCCTTCTGAAAATTTGCCTTCAGGTTTTCTTCCATATTGTAGGGTATGGTAAAAATATTTTTTTGTATGAAGTAGTTGGTCAAATAAACTCATTTTTGCCTAATTGTGACTTGGACACTTTTGGCAGAAACCTCACCATCCGAATATGCAATGCCGGTGAAAACTCCGTTTTGAATTTTCACCGATCACATAACTTGTTCTCTGGTACGAGTGAAGGAGTGAAGTGAGCGAGGAGAGTAACTGTAGAGTGCAGGACATTCTCTCCAGGGTCAAACGGGTAGGTCACATTCACATAGACACAAAGGTTCCCTGCCCGCTCGGGACCAACCGCGTACCAGTTGAGGGACGTCATAATAAGTATAGTATACATATATGTAATACATGAGTGTGAGGCTACCATGAACAGGTGACAAACATATGATAGTGGAGGGACGTCATAATAAGTATAGTATACATATAATACATGAGTGTGAGGCTACCATGAACAGGTGACAAACATATGATAGTGGAGGGACGTCATAATAAGTATAGTATACATATAATACATGAGTGTGAGGCTACCATGAACAGGTGACAAACATATGATAGTGGAGGGACGTCATAATAAGTATAGTATACATATAATACATGAGTGTGAGGCTACCATGAACAGGTGACAAACATATGATAGTGGAGGGACGTCATAATAAGTATAGTATACATATAATACATGAGTGTGAGGCTACCATGAACAGGTGACAAACATATGATAGTGGAGGGACGTCATAATAAGTATAGTATACATATAATACATGAGTGTGAGGCTACCATGAACAGGTGACAAACATATGATAGTGGAGGGACGTCATAATAAGTATAGTATACATATAATACATGAGTGTGAGGCTACCATGAACAGGTGACAAACATATGATAGTGGAGGGACGTCATAATAAGTATAGTATACATATAATACATGAGTGTGAGGCTACCATGAACAGGTGACAAACATATGATAGTGGAGGGACGTCATAATAAGTATAGTATACATATAATACATGAGTGTGAGGCTACCATGAACAGGTGACAAACATATGATAGTGGAGGGACGTCATAATAAGTATAGTATACATATAATACATGAGTGTGAGGCTACCATGAACAGGTGACAAACATATGATAGTGGAGGGACGTCATAATAAGTATAGTATACATATAATACATGAGTGTGAGGCTACCATGAACAGGTGACAAACATATGATAGTGGAGGGACGTCATAATAAGTATAGTATACATATAATACATGAGTGTGAGGCTACCATGAACAGGTGACAAACATATGATAGTGGAGGGACGTCATAATAAGTATAGTATACATATAATACATGAGTGTGAGGCTACCATGAACAGGTGACAAACATATGATAGTGGAGGGACGTCATAATAAGTATAGTATACATATAATACATGAGTGTGAGGCTACCATGAACAGGTGACAAACATATGATAGTGGAGGGACGTCATAATAAGTATAGTATACATATAATACATGAGTGTGAGGCTACCATGAACAGGTGACAAACATATGATAGTGGAGGGACGTCATAATAAGTATAGTATACATATAATACATGAGTGTGAGGCTACCATGAACAGGTGACAAACATATGATAGTGGAGGGACGTCATAATAAGTATAGTATACATATAATACATGAGTGTGAGGCTACCATGAACAGGTGACAAACATATGATAGTGGAGGGACGTCATAATAAGTATAGTATACATATAATACATGAGTGTGAGCCTATAATCCTCATATAAAATCTGTGGGTGGCCTATAATCCTCATATAAAATCTGTGGGTGGCCTATAATCCTCATATAAAATCTGTGGGTGGCATATAATCCTCATATAAAATCTATGGGTGGCCTATAATCCTCATATAAAATCTGTGGGTGGCCTATAATTGTCATATAAAATTTCATGTTGATACATTTATGACAGTTGTTACGGTTTTGAGTTGAGCCCCCTTCTCTTCGACTGATTCGCTGAGTTCTAGATACATATATAAATTTTCATTTCGGTTTGTTCTTCCTATTGCGTTATCTTTCCCATAGACAGAATATTTTTTTAATTTATTTTTTATTTATTACGTTGCCAGTTAAGGTAGAATGGTACATTACGAAAAGAATGAATATTTTCTTTCTAACAGAATCAGAATGTTGTGTTCTCAGACTCTAGGCTCGAGTGTTGTCAGGCTCTCTAGGCTCGAGTGTTGTCAGGCTCTAGGCTCGAGTGAGTAGCTTTCATCATTATTTCCAGTACGATGAGCTCAGTAACATAACTACTTAAAATCCATTTCTAAGTAAAATACTGAACAAGGAAGCGAGGGGGTTTTTTCGAGCAATAGTGATGGGTTGACACAGAAATTATCTCTCCAAAACGTTTTTCTTGAAAATAGTTGGACCAAGAATAGAGTGACATTTCTTTCGGTCCTAAAATACAAAAAATAAATAAAGTTTTTTTTAATGATTGTATAGCTTTAAGTATGAGAACTTGGATAACATAATATGCCCCTCTGACTGAATGTAGTGATAAAAACATATGTCCCTCTGACTGAATGTAGTGATAAAAACATGTGTCCCTCTGACTGAATGTAGTGATAAAAACATATGTCCCTCTGACTGAATGTATTGATAAAAACATATGTCCCTCTGACTGAATGTAGTGATAAAAACATAATATGTCCCTCTGACTGAATGTAGTGATAAAAACATGTGCAGATGAGAGGAGGATAGTTTTCCGCAAATGAAATAAACAAATAAATACGTAGTTGCCTGTTATCTGTTTTGTGGAATGTCACCCCAATAAGAAAGGTCAGCCAGCCACTCGACTAACGAGCATCAAAGTGCATCGCCCATCAAAGTGTTATAAAGCCCCTATTCGTTGTAAGTATATTTGAAATGATTCAACATTTCATCATGTTAAGCCTTAAAAATTCGATTAATTAGAAAATGTATCTGTGCTTCACGATTAGCTAAAACATAATGTACTATAAATTCTTTTGGCTTTTATTTTTCCTTCCCCAGATATAAGTAAAATAGGGGTAGATGTAATCGGTCAAAAATTCGATGTGAAGTTTTCAACGGAATTTCATGTTTTTCGACATCTAGATTCCAAATATGAAAAACAAATAGCTCTGTCTATGTGTCTGGGAACACGATAACTCCCGATAGGAAGAATGTATCAACACGAAATTTTATATGTGAATCCAGAACTCTCTAACGACGACACCTATTGTTTTTCAGCCAAGTCGACCAAAGTAAAGGGGGGGATTAACATAAAAACTCGGCCGTTACAAAATAACTGCCGATAGAATGAATGTTTTCGACACAAAATTTCATACTTTTAAGTCAAAACCCAATGAGAACATTACCTGTCAAATTTCAGCGATATCGGCTGAAGGGAAGAGGGGTTCAGGGGAGGGGGCTTAACTCAAAAACCGATCTAATGAATTTATCGACACAAAATTCAGTATGAGGATTTAGGAGTTCCTATGTAAGTCAACTTTTGAATATTAGCATATTAGGAACTGCCTTACTTTCATTTTCAAAAAGTATTTGGTCCTGATTTAACGTTTGTTCATTTTGCCATTTTCTTGGTACACATAGCACCATATGAAACCAAGGAAAACGAGAGCCATGATCGTTGTTATTTGTCAAGTTATAGGTCTTATTAAAACTTCACGAATAATAAATTTAAAAAAGAACACTTTGTCTACGATGATGTGTATTTTTCTTTAGATTAAAAAAACCCTGTTATCTTCCCTTTTGTTTGAAAGCACTTTATTCAGTTCGTTAAAAAATCTCTCTTTAGAAACAGTCATTTTCATTTAAAAAACTAAAATAATTTAAAAATTTTCACAAGACACAAACTCACGTAAGTAAATAAACAACAGCTTTATAACCTTCCTCCTTGCTCCTCCACACCTGTTTCCCGACTTTAACAGCTCATATCGGACTGTGGTTGAAGATGGAAATTACGATTGAAATGTTAAAATTTCTGACCTTAACAGTAGCACACATAAACCAACAATGTGGCTATTAGATCAACGTCACGTTTAGTTATAAACAAAGGTCTTCTTAGTATGTCCGCGTTCCTCAACTTAGAAACATGACTAATTGATAATCATTGCATGGGGAGCATTCTAGAAAATGCAGTAGGTAAATGTAGTAAACTCGAATTAAAAATGATAATGAATTAAAATAATAATAAATAATAGTAAACGAGAAAAATGGTCCTAGAAACATCTATGAATTGAAAAGCAAGAGAGAAAGATAATATATTTGAGAATAGATATATTGGGGATCCCATCATCCCGGTGTGGACACATGGACCTAAGCATTCCATGTTTTTGAGTCCTAAATTTTGCCAACCCAGATTTATTCAGGGTAGTGATCTTTGAAGAGTACTTGACATCGCACAGGCTTTGTGCTGCCATTTAACCTCGCCTCCAAGGGACATCATACTCAGTATTTTGTTACCTCCCAGATAAGTAGAAGGGCCCGTCAGGCACAGTAAGCAAGCAAGCTACCAGCGCCCTCTCCCTATTTGAACATACAAAGGCCACCTTGTTGAGGTGTGGGCCTTATTTGTCCCTGTTGAGTCCGTTAGACTGAAAAGGTAGACAGGAAGAGGACACCTAAGATGGACCTGGGGCATTACCTTAGACGGACCTGGTCACTTCCCGGAATACTAAAGACAGGATCCTTATCGCTGCTCCAACAATCCTCTAGGACCCAAGTTAGCACCGCAGTATATATATTTGTACCTGAGTCCTTTTTGTACTCACCTTTTCCAGTTTATGTGTATTCGATTTCAACTTTTTGTAGATTTATACTCAACTACTTTTGTCCTCATTAATCAGAAATTTAAATGTACTCAAGTATTGTCCAACTCTACCTATAGGACACTATTGTCCAACTCTACCTATAGGACACTATTAAAATGAAATAAATACTATTTTTGATTAAGGAATCCAAAAATATCAAGAAAAATTCATATGTGGGATTCGTTAACTTATATTGAGCCTCTTGACTCGGACATACTGTAAATATCGAACTCTTTCAGCTGAGTAAGACGTATGTAATGGGTCAGAAATTCTATGTTGAGTTCATAAAAATGAAACAAAAAAAATAGTATGTCATGTCATTTGGCTCGACATGATAACTTCCGGTAGAATGAATGTCCACACAAAACTTTATATGTAGATTCAACCCCAACCCCCTCGGCGATTTACCAGACGTTTTTTTCGTGATGTGAGCGGATGTTATGTGGGGCCGCGGGTGGCCGACCTCCGGCCTAGTTGATCAAAATGGGGTTACCACAAAAACGCTCGAAGGGGGGGGGGGGGGGGGGGGATTCTGCTCAGTTGGGACTGTCTTCAAAACAATGGGGCGGCCCATTTATCCTCGCCAGATCTACCAGTGATCGGCAGCAACAGAGCAAGAAACCAACAACTGGGGTTTCACAGCTATCAACATTCATCCGTGAATCACTACAAAATTGCACTGTAAAAATATATATGGTTGCAGCATCCCGAATTATGGTTGTCACAAGTATATTCTATGGATGTTTTTGGCCCAACCGTGTATGTATGTAGATGTGACACCTATATTCTTAAATTCAAACTTTTACGGTTGCCTTATTTACCCTTTGTGGTTGTGGCAACCATAGTGCTGGGCTGAGCCACCTGCACATTTTGAGTTTTGATTGTCGTGGGCAGGCGGCAATTATTTCTTTGGAATCGTAGATTTCTGTTTCGGTTTGATTTACTGAATCAATTTCAAATTTAAAAAGTGTGTTTAATTCATGATTTTGTTTTACTTGTAATAAGCTCGCATAACCAATAGTTCAAAAAATAAATGGCTATGGCCCTTTATTTGGATCATCTTACTGAGACAAATGCAGTTTGACTTCGCCAGCGATACGAAGTATAGGGAAAGTTATGTAATCGGTCAAAAATTCGATGCCGAGTTTTCAACGGAGTTTCATGTTTTCCGACCTCTAGATTCCAAATAAAGCTCCTAAATCCTCATACTAAATTTTGTGTCAATAAATTTATTACATGGGCAGTTATTTAGGGTATTTGAATTGAGCCACCTCCCCGGAATCCCCCTTCCTTTCAGCCGATATTGCTGAAATGTGACAGGTTATGTCCACATTGGGTTTTAACTTCAAATATGAAATTTTGTGTCGATACATTCATTACAACGGCAGTTTAATAACTGAGTTTTCGAGTTAAGCCTCTCCCCTAACTCCCCCCAAGACAGGAGAAATGTAACAAGGATAGTAAAATAAAATCTTAAAAAGGGGAGAGGAATTTGGATGATGAACTTTGGGAGTGTGTTGGTGAAGGTTTGATTTGAAAAATTGTGATAAAAGAAAAGACTAACGCCTTGGAGGAACCATTTTAATAAAGGTGAATACTCATTTTTAGTACAGCCCAGAAGCGCCATTTTTATATTTCAACATTTTGTTCGCAACGGTGGCCTGGCATCATTAACATACTATATTTAGATTTTATTTTAAGGAATATATATGTACGAAAATATTATTTTTTTTTTTTTCTTCTTTTTTTTTTTTTTATAATGAATTATTGTTTTATCTCAAAATATAAACCACTTTTTTTTTGTATATCATTTATTATAGGTTAATTTTTACACGTAACAGTTTATTATTATTAACTATATAAATTCATTTTCACGAACGGAACCCTTCAATGTTCTTCTTAAGCTAAAAGGCTACTCTGGGCTAGGTACCAGTAATAATGGGATGTGGGCAGGTCTGTGAGTTTCTCTGGTGAGTTTTGCAATGGCCTTGCCAACGTTAGCTCAGGATAAAGGTCACTCCGGATAGTCCAGTCTAGAAGAAAGGTGAGATCATGCACTCGGAAAAACAGCACCAAGGAAAATAACTAACAAGATAATGGAAAAATATGTCGCAATGTACTTCCCCACCTCCACTATTTAGAAAAAACTAAATCTCTCCCCCCCCCCCCCCAAAAAAAAAAAAATATCCTTTTTTCCTTTCCTCTGAAAATCAATAGTAGGTACCTACTTATAGTCTTTCGAATCCGCTTGTGATATTTCTTGTCGTCCATTCTATAGAGTTATTTGGCCTCCCTTCTCTTTGACCGATTTGGCAACAATCAACACGTTTCTTATAGGTACCTACATATATACATACAATTTCTTATAGGTACCTCTACATATATACATACCATTTCTTATAGGTACCTACATATATACATACAATTTCTTATAGATTCCTACATTTATACAATTCTGAATATATTTGAATCGTGTGTCAATAATGTATTAATTTTATCGAGAGTTATCGTATTCAGTCTCACCGACAGACATATGATATAGGAAAAGGTATATAACGGGCCAACAATTAAAAGTTATATAACGGGCCAGCAATTAAAAGGTATATAACGGGCCAACAATTAAAAGGTATATAACGGGCCAACAATTAAAAGGTATATAACGGGCCAACAATTAAAAGGTATATAACGGGCCAACAATTAAAAGGTATATAACGGGCCAACAATTAAAAGGTATATAACGGGCCAACAATTAAATGTTGAATTTTCATCGGAATTTCATGTTTTCCAACATCCTGAATCAAAAATGTTTTCGCTCTCCTTTTAAAACAATTAACAGATTTGGCTAAAAGTCAGTAGGTGTTATTATTCAGGGAATTCTCAATCCTCATTTGCAACTTCAATATATTCATTTTATCCGCAGGTATTTGCGTTTTTGAACCGCCCACCTCCCCCTTTCCCTGCGGCCGATTTGCCGAAAATCAATCAGGTGTCGTCCTTTTATTGATTTCAGACGTATACCCCTTCCCGTTTGGCAGGTTCGCTGAGAATTAAAATTACTTGTATGTAAGAATCAACAAAATAGTAGCTGAGAGGTAGCTGCTTGCCTACTCTGCTCAGGATCTTGGAAAACATATAGATCTTTAACTGTTCACTTTTCCTAATGTTAGTTTCGAGTTTTGAATTGAACATTGAGTAGAACATTTAAAGATGACCTTTTAAAATATTTCAGAGAATTATGATCTCTGGTCACACACTGAAGGGTTCCGTTCAAGAAAAATGTATTGATATAGCTAACTTCTAATAATTTCTTATCTGTAAAGATTAACTTATAATTAAAAAAAACAAATGTGGTTCATATTTTGATATGAAATAATAATTCAGTGTAAAAAAAACCAAAAGAATTGATATGTATATTTTTAAAATAAAATCGAAATATCGTATGATGCCAGTGCACCTTTGTGCACAAAATGTTAAAATACTAAAATTCTCGCATGTATTGATATAGCTAACTTCTAATAATTTCTTATCTGTAAAGATTAACTTATAATTAAAAAAAACAAATGTGGTTCATATTTTGATATGAAATAATAATTCAGTGTAAAAAAACCAAAAGAATTGATATGTATATTTTTAAAATAAAATCGAAATATCGTATGATGCCAGTGCACCTTTGTGCACAAAATGTTAAAATACTAAAATTCTCCCAAAAATACTAAACAAAATGTGTATTTACCTTTATTTACAATGGTTCCTCCAAGTCTCTTCTTTTACCACAATTTTACCAATCAAACTTTCACCAACACACTTCAAAAGTTCTCCCCCAGTTCATCATCCAAATTCCTCTCCCCTTTTGTGATAAAAAAATATTGTTAAAGAAAAATAACTATTTCAATCTTTTTCCTGTTTTATATTTTTGGCCATTGTTTAAATTTAAGTTATATATTTCTGGGCATATATTTTCTACATGTAAACAAATAAAAGTACCTTCTTTTTGGATCAATTTCACCGTCCATTCACTTCTATTTAGTTCATCACATCTTAAGCCTAAACACCACTCTCCATGTTCACTCAGACCGTCGCCATTCAACCCAGGCCTGGACCCGTCTCTACACACACTAAAAAAACAGCTGATGGCCGTGTTTTGTTTTTTCACACTTCATGTTACATTTCTCCTGTCTTATTAGAAAAAATACATTTATTTATTAACTTTTTTTAATAACATATTAATTATATACGGAACATGAAAAAGAAATTATACACGGAATGAACCAAATAGCATTCAATCAAAATTAAAAGATAACTAAAAGTTCATCGTGTTCCCCATTGCGACTGGTTATCCGGCGAAAGTGTTCGAATGTTTGAATCCCGTCCGGGAGTGAGTTTTATTTCGTACTAGCAGTAATACCCGGCGTTGCCCGGGGAACTTTGACTTTCAAAAATCCCAATAACTGCCGATGTAATGAATGTATCCACATAAAATTTCGTATTTAAAATTAACACCTACTGCGGACATGACATGTCAAATTTCAGCGATATCGGTTGAGGGGAGGGGGGCGTTCCTGGGTTGAGGCCCTTTTCCAAAATCCCAATAACTGCTGATGTAATGAATGTATCAACATCAAATTTCATATTTCAAATTAAAATCCACTGAGGACATAACCAGTGAAATTTCAGCGATATCGGTTGAGGGGAGGGGGGAGTTCCGGGGAGGCGGCGATATTCATTTAGACTTAGGCCCTCCACAACCCCCCCTCCCGTTCAAAATTTATGGACGCCACATAGCCTATTTTTCAACTTGGCTCTTAAGAATATTACATGTGAACTTTCATGATAATCCGTCCATCCATTAATGCGCTAGAGCAATTTGTATGCTTAGGCCCCCCCTTACAACGCCCCCTCCCCTTCAAAATTTTGGGACGCCACATAGCTTATCATTCAATCGGGGTCTAAAGGATGCTACATGCGGAGTATCATGAAGAACCGCCCAGCGGTTTGGGCGTGATGCTGGAGCAAACCCACAGACAAACCCCGTTTCAGCTTTATTGATATAGAAGATTATGAAGGTCGGTCGAAGAGAACGGGGGGAGTTAAGAGATTGCTCAATTCAAAATCCCAATAACTGCCGATGTAATGAATGTATCCACATCAAATTTCGTATTTAAAATTAACACCTACTGCAGACATGACCAGTCAATTTTCAGCAATATCGGTTGAGGGGAGGGGGGAGTTCCGGGGTGGGGCCCTTTTCAAAAATCTCAGTAACTGCCGATGTAAAGAATGTATCAACATCAAATTTCGTATTTAAAATTAAAATCCACTGAGGACATAACCAGTCAAATTTCAGCGATATCGGTTGAGGGGAGGGGGGAGTTCCGGGGAGGCGGCGATATTCATTTAGACTTAGGCCCCCCACAACCCCCCCTCCCGTTCAAAATTTATGGACGCCACATAGCCTATTTTTCAACTTGGCTCTTAAGAATATTACATGTGAACTTTCATGATAATCCGTCCATCCATTAATGCGCTAGAGCAATTTGTATGCTTAGGCCCCCCCCTTACAACGCCCCCTCCCCTTCAAAATCTTGGGACGCCACATAGCCTATCATTCAATCGGGGTCTAAAGGATGCTACATGCGGAGTATCATGAAGAACCGTCCAGCGGTAATTGGTCCAGCCGTTCTCGAGTTTTTTTTTTTTTTTTTTTTTTTTTTTTTAATACAACAAGCAAATGTGCTAATAAAGGGGTAATGGCAATGTCATGAGGGGAGAAATCACCCAGTGGTGATACTCTCAGTCACTGATTTTTTTCTCGTTTATAGCTAATCACTGTCACTGTCACTGCTTCTGCTCAGGACGTCTCTAGGCCATGGACGCTTAAGCCGTCGTTGGGGAAGTATGGTAGACTGGAGGGCACGGTCTAGAGGATTATTGTGGGAACAAAGAAGGGAAAATAATTTTTTATATTTGGATTTAGCGACTTCAGTGATGAAAGGTACGTTAAGGTCAGTGTGAAGGGTTTTGTTGGAGACATAGTAAGGAGCATTGGCTATTGTACGAAGGATTTTGGATTGAAGGGATTGGATGCGCTGGAGATTGGAAGCCTTGGCAGAACCCCAGAGTTCAAGTCCGTTAAGTCCACATAGGTTTGAGTATTGCGTTGTACATAAGTCGTTTTGTTGTCAAAGTTAGTTTGGATCTTTTGTCTAATAGTCTTAGTAGAAGTTTATAACGTCTGTTCATTTCTTGTCTTTTCAGTCTCGTGTGAGGATTCCAAGTTAGACGTTTGTCAAGTATGAGGCCTAGATAGCGGACTTCGTTTTTTAAAGGGATGGGATTTTGGTTAAGGTACACTGGAGGGCAGGTATATTTTCGACGAAGGGTGAAGACGATGTGAACTGATTTTGTGTCGTTCACCTTCAATCTACACTTTTTGTACCAGGACTGAAGGGTTATCAGGTGTTCTTGTAGGTGTCTGGATGATAGGACAGGGTCGGGATGAGGAGAGAGGATTGCAGTATCATCTGCAAAGGTGTGGAGTTGTGTTGATGGATGGGTCGGGATATCAGCTGTGTATATTGTGTAGAGGATAGGACCCAGGATACTACCTTGTGTAACGCCAGCATTTTGTGGGGACGCGGGAGAAAGGGCAAGACCCTGGCTTACACAAAAGGTTCTTTCAGAAAGGTATGATTTTAGGATTAGGAAGAATGTGAAGGGAAGGACTGCTTTAAGCTTCCACAGTAAGCCCGGGTGCCAAACTCTGTCAAACGCTTGTTCAACGTCGAGAAAGGCCGCCGAGCAATACTGCTTTTGCTCCAGGGTAGATGCAATGATGTCTAAAACGCGATGGCACTGATGTATGGTTGAGTGGTGTTTTCGGAAACCAAACTGATGATCAGGGATTATGTTTTGACCATCCAGTATGGAAAGGATTCTTCTTAGAAATAGTTTCTCACAAACTTTTCCTAGGAGAGGAAGGAGGCTGATAGGTCTGAAGGAACTGGGGAGATGGGAGGGCTTGTTTGGTTTGGCTATCATTTTTATGACAGAGTGCTTCCAGAGGCTTGGGAAATGAGTGGTACGAAGGATGGAGTTGTAAATGTAGGTAAGGAAAATAATGGATTTCTTGGGGAGGGTTTTCAAAATAGGGGAGGTAATTAAATCATAACCAGGGGCTTTCTTTTTGGGAAGGTGTTGAATTATGTATCTTACGTAAGAAGGATGGAAGCACTTAGAAGGGGGCGAAAGTGGAAGTGGATTGTCTACCTCGCTTTCGACTGAGGAATAATGATGGAGATCAACAATATCGGGGTGAGGAGTAAATATTTCAGTAAGATGGGAAGCAAACATGTTGGATTTCTCTTTATCAGACTTGGCTCAAGAGCCGTCACGATAATGAAGAGGTCGGGCGGAATTTTTGTAGGAAAGTAGCCTTCTCGTCGCTGTCCAAAGAGATGTTCTGTTTTCATTCATAGTCTGTGTGTACTGTTCGTATTGCAAATTTCGCATCTGCTGCAGTTCTTTCTTCAGTGTGTTAGTCAAGTTGTTGAGGTGTGTTTTTTAGGGGTACCTAGTCCGTTGCCATAATGCTCTTGCTCGTCGTTTGTCAGTTATCAATTTTCGAATGTGTAGGGGCACGCTGGGGGTCAGGAAGTAAGGCTTGTTGATGGCACGAATTGTACTGTTTTTTATAGATGTATCTATGAGATGTGTCGTCTTTGGTTTTTAGAGGAATTTTAAGTCTATTTGTTCGTCTAGTAAGTTTCTAAATTTTGTCCAGTCAACAGGTCCGGTAATAAGACTTGGTTTAGGAGGAACAGTAAAAGGACGGATGGCGAGAACGAGCAAGACGGGACTATGGTCAGAGGATAGGTCATGAAGGGAATAAATATCGGAATGGATGGACGGGAGGTGGGAGGTGACAAATATGTCGAGGATATCGGGAAGTTTGGCACGGTATGTTGGCCAATACGTCGGCTCGGGAGGGGATATGCACTTGAGGGAGGATGAAAGGATGGTGTTGAGAAGGACAGTGCCACGTGGGTTTAGCCATTCATTTTTATTTATATAGATAGATATAGAACTCCCTCCCGGGGGCCATGGATGTCATACATAATGCCCCAAAAAATAATAATAATCTTAAGTATATACTATAATAAATCCACTATTATTCCTGGAAAGTGATTAAGGTTAGGACAAAAACAGAAACTTTTATAGCCATGTGCTTGTGTTATTTCAAGGAGAGATCTATAAAGATAAAACGAAATTACTTTGTGTACCCTATTGGTTACATGAAATGGAATGAGTTACATATTTGATACAGTCTCAAATCAAAAGACACATCCCCTCTAAGCACATTTTCACATTTCACAACCCTTCCAAGATCTCTTCCTCCGTCAAATTTGGCCGAAAATCCATGTCTTGCTTAAGGAGTTCTCGGTCCACATATAGAATTTTATGTAAACTCATTCACATGAACGGTTATTGAGGTTTTGCGGATCCTTTCTTCTTCATCCTACTTAACTGAAAATCTAAAGGTGTCGTCCTCCTGGGGTCTTGTTACACGTATACAATTTCCTGTCGATATGTTCATGTTCTATCGAAGGAATACTTTCGTGTCCACACAAAAAAAGACATGATTTTTTTTTTTTTCATTTTTGGATTTAGGGGTTGAAAAATATAAAATTGAGATAAAAATCAAGATTGTCTTACTGATACATTACATTACTTCCCCTATACTTTGTAGCTGGATGTAATAAAACACATTTATTTCTCTACCCATATTTGCCTGTAAAAGTTATTGTAAAAATGGCTCTGTTAGAAAGGAGGCCATTAACAACAGTAAATAGCAAGAAATAAAGGTGATCAAGAAACTAATATATGTAAATTGTATTGGATGAGGACAGTGCAGTGGGGCAGAAGACCGCCCAGGAGACTGCTGGCAGGAAGAACTGAGATCTGAGGACATCCTAAATATATCCTCGGTACGTACCCAAGAGTTGCCTATCCGCTAACTCATATGAGGAGAACAAAATCAGCAAAGGAAATACAATTGTATCAAGTGGCCTACCGTCTCTGATGAGAGAGGGGGAGGTACCTGGGGACTGGCTGCTTCCTCATTTGGGCGCCCTCCTGTAGCACATATGTGGGACATCCTCCCACAGTGGCTCCATCCACCAGCCCTTCCTCCTGTAGCACATATGTGGGACATCCTCCCACAGTGGCTCCATCCACCAGCCCTTCCTCCTGTAGCACATATGTGGGACATCCTCCCACAGTGGCTCTATCCACCAGCCCTTCCTCCTGTAGCACATAAGTGGGACATCCTCCCACAGTGGCTCTATCCACCAGCCCTTCCTCCTGTAGCACATATGTGGGACATCCTCCCTCGACATGAAATTTCATATTAGAAGTCAAAACCCAATGAGGACATAACCTATCAAACTTCAGCGAGATCGGTCGAGGGTAGGGGGTTCAGGGGGGGGGGGGGCTCAAATCAAAAACCCTAATAACTACCGATGTAATGAATTTATCGATACAGCATTTAGTAGTTAAGTACATTAAAGGTGATTCACCGACGACTTTCTTAAATAGTTGACGACAACAGCCAAGTTTGTTAGAAAGATGACAGTAGATAATTTAAGTAATTTACATAAATCAACTCTGAGTAAATCATGTAGAATATCTAGTTTTATTGTACAATCTACATGTAGAATATCTAGTTTTATTGTACAATCTACATGTAGAATATTAGCCCATTGCTGTCAAAATCTTTTCATCCCTTGAAGACTCATTTGTTGTTTAACACCTCCAAGATCCGTTCCTAGTTCAGTATTTTAGTTACATATTAGATTTAAGCAGTAAGTAAAAGTTATTCGTTGCCGGCCTATTCATCTGCTGTATAGTTATTTATTATGACTCAGGCCCGGGCTTTAACTACATGGCATATCGCCTACTACCAGAGCTATCTTATGACGTATCCTATTACCATGTTATGGTTTTAACGAAAATAAATAGTATTATTATTACTGACCAAACGACCACCAGTCGATCTGGAGTTGCATGTACCTACCTGGTCTAGTGGAGTTGCATGTACCTACCTGGTCTAATGAGTGTATATCATGAAATAATTATTACAAATTATAATATTAATTTTTTCTCTTATTGCAACTAGTAAAGACCCTACATATATGTTTAAAAAACAGAACAGATTATGTTTTATACGTGTATGTAGAAACATATTTTATTCTTAATGACCCATCCTTGATTATTATATATTTATTTGGTCCAATCAGTAATATTTGAAGAGATTGGTTAGGGGGCGTTCAAGTATTACGTAACGCAATTTTTGAAGATTTTTGACCCCCCCCCCCCCCCCCCCCGATGTAACGCACATAACGAAAACAAAATAAAAATGACGTACAATACGGGATTCCCCGTAAAACATAAACGAAAATGGTTGCCAACTTGGGATATTTTAATTCCCTAGTTGCCCCCCTCCCGCCCCTGTAACGCATCGTAACGTTTTACCAAACCCCCCCTTCCCCCCCAAATTGCGTTACGTAATACTTGAACGCCCCCTTACTACAATAAGTCGGGTTCTAATTTTGTTTCAAATAGTTGGTAAACTGTTCTCATTCAGATATTTGAACCAGCTCTTATTGAAACATTTGAAATGTGTTATCTAACGATAGCCATCTTACTTTGGAATCATCCATTATTTTGCTATTGTTTGACTGATGTTGCAGGAGATGGGGGGTGCACTTCCAGCTGCAGCGTCACTCTGCCTCCTCATCCTCAATTGTGCAAGTAAGTCATCTTTATCTATACCACTTAGCCTATAATCTATGTTGGGCCTTCCTTGAAACACCGCAGGTTTCCGGTATACATATACATGAGGTAACAGTCAGACAGACAAAGTTTGTATTTTATATCTGAATCCGACAGACAAAGTTTGGATTTTATATACAGTGTGTCCCAGAAGTAATGATTCACCCTCCGTAGAGCGGTTGTATCAATATGGGACAACGTGCTTTCTTTACCATACCATACCAAGAGACAATATAAGTGGTGGCATTATGTTGACTTAGTCCTCCAGCAGAAGCGCTGCATGCATACTAACTTAAAAATTTAAAGGGGTTTCACAAAATTTGTAAGGGCCTTTCAAAAAGAAGAAATGTTTGTTCGAGGCATTTTTTTTTTGTATATTTTATTGTTACGAAATGGCTGCCCAATAAATAAAATATTGCTTTTATGGAAATGCTTACTTGCACTCTCCCTATTTCACAAATACAGTAAACTGTTCCTGTTTCTAAAAGCCCTTGAAATAGGCGTTCGAAAGATGAGCTTTATAGCGACTTTCAAAGAATGGTCAAGCAGGAAGTACTGGTACTGTTATTGGAGTGACAGTAATCCTCCATCGTCTATACAGTGAAACTTTGAGTCGCCATTTTGACCAAGTGCTAGTTATCACAAAAACTTTCAGAAAAACGTTGAGTAAGAATACTTACCCCCACTACTACTTGACTTTGTTAAGATAACCACTTACGAAAACATCCTATTTTCGGGAGGGCGGCCCCCCAAATTATTTGCACGTCGCCACGTAGCACATCCTTCGAAAGCTATTTTAAGAGCTTTTAGAAACAGGAAGTTTACTGTATTTGTGAAATAGGGAGAGTGCAAGTGAGGATTTTCATAACAATGAAAGTAACTAAATATGTTTCGGACATAATTTTTTTTTTTTTTAAAGGTCTTTAAAATTTTGCTAAATGTGATGTCCCATCTCTTTGAATATTTTAAAGGTTAGTGTACATGCAGCGCTGGTGTCAACTGGAACGGATATACTAGGCGAGGTGAAACTTAAATCATGACCTTGCGAGGTCGATTACACTGAGATAACAGAACACAAAACTAAATGCACTACTTACCTTTCTTCTATGCCGTTACACATTTGTTTTTAAATTCTTATTTTAAAATTCACATTTACACTTCATACTATTTATTTTTGTAAGAATTTAAGTAAACATAAATTTTTGTTAATGTAGAATGAAAATCCAACAAGGAATCAACATTAAAATCTATACAAAAGATAATTCTTTAGACAAAATTGAAACGGTAGTCCAGTGTAGGCCAGGCCATGATTTTGAAATTCCTTTTCAATAAAACTAAACATTTTGAATGTCCCCTTGGTCGCTAAATTCCTACGCTAACCTATTCTATATTTTTATATTAGTTTTATTATGTAAGTACTTTTAAATGAAGTTTAATCCAAAAAATATTATTAACAATTAATTATAATATTCATTGCAATCGACATTGTCAAATGGCTACATCTAACCACTGAGAGACGTAAGAACAGCTCCGCCACCCATTTTCTTAAGGGAAATATAATCAGGGACACATATCGATCCACTGAATTATCAGTGCTTTTTTTACCGACACATAGATACTTTTTCATCGATATTCCTGGTTCGATACTTTAATGATATAAGTATAGTCCCTGGGGTGAACTGAAAGCTTAGCCTGAATAGAAATGGTTAAGGTTATATCAACCTGGTAGTTTGTCAACTGGTACTTTAAAATTAAAAACCGATCCTATCCGTCTTGTATACAGTAACGTCGGAGTTGTCAGGAACTGGGAGCTCTGAATGAAACAATGTCCTAATTTTGATATTTCCTGACAAATGGATACTGTTAAAACTTGATACTTTCGTATCAACAGTTTTGCCACGTTTAATACCATATAAAGTCACGACATAAGTAAGTTTAGAAGGTTAAGAAAGTATTTGTTAAGTTGTGGCTGAAGACGGTAGCAATACCGAAAATACTCCCATATTTTATATATATTTTGTGAAATTGTTGCCAACCGCTGCTACCCCGATTGATACCTTAAATGTTTATCGATAGTTATGAAGAATTCTCAGTAGAATTTACAGTGCGCGCTTTGGTCAAGTTGGTTTTAGAGGAATTCGAACTCGTTTATTGCTCTCTGCTCGTGCCGTTCTGTCCTGTGACCAGCCGTTTAAAATAAGTTTCTTGTTCAAGTCGGTTTCGCCCACTTCAAGTCGAGTTAGAGAACAACTCGTTCTTCCCGATCAGCGAGGAAAATTTCCTACTGGTAAGGAGTGTTGTTAATTATAAGTTTTCTACCAGTTACTCTTTATAATCGTTGATACAACCTAATTTGACTGGACTATATGGTGGGTGTTTTATCCTCCTGAAGTAAGTTGTGTGTGGTTTTGTTTGTGCAGATGTGTCAGGCAACGAGCCCCCGGAGTTCACAGCGGACCTGGACGGGACGGTGCTCTCGGAGGATTTGTCTCCAGGTACCTTGGTTGGGAGTTTGTCTGGATGGGACCCCGAGGGGGCTACAGTCCGCTACGGACTTGCGGGGACAGACAGGTTCCATGTGGATCCGACCTCAGGAGAGGTGACCCTTCAGAGGCCTCTCGATCATGAGGTAAGACAGCTGTACACCTGTCCGTTCCCCCAATCTAGAATATGTTAGCTTCATCTGCCGCAGGCACTAGACAATTCTTGTCCTGTTGGAAGGAATTTAAACGGTAGTGGTATTTTTCTGATTAACAATGAATTTGAATTGGAACATTTTGAAAAGATAAGGTTTGATAAAGGAATGATCCAAGGAAATTCTTTCCGGGAAAGGAATGGAATAGCCAAGCCATGCAGGAAATAGAGGATCTCTGGGGGGACCATAGATGAATTTTATGAAGTAATTCACAATGAACTTTAGGAGCTCCCTATGCCAGGCATGAACAGGCCAAAATAAGGGAGGTTGGTTTGGTTGGTTGGTTTATCTTGGGCGAACAACTGCTTAGGTTATTATCGCCCTGCCTTGTAACATTCCTTGTCCTAATTAAGCCAGCGAACCCTTAATACAAATGACGAGAACAGCCATGATGGGATCCCACGGGGGGCCAGGGGGACCGGGGAAGGCCAAGCACAGGACCCAGAGCAACCAACGAACAGGCAGGCCGGGCCAGGGGACAAACAACAGCAACACCGGGCCACTCTCAAGCATATGCAAGCACCTAGCTTGGTCGTGAAGACAGCGGGGCTTGAAAGTGAGGGTGTGCATGTGAGGAAAGCCGACCACACCCTCCAAGTCCGGGACCGTTCCAGTCCAGAGGCCCCGGCGGAGCTGCCCCAGGACCCCCGATCCAGCCAGCCGCTAAAATAAGGGAGGATACCAAAGATTGACAGGTTTGGTGGGAAGGAGCTCGTTTGAGAAGCTGAATGTGTGGTCTTGCTTGGGGAAGCTGTATTCAAGCTACACTCCGAGGTTTTTTCTTGAAACAGTATTTCTTGTCTTAATTTAGTCAATTAGTGATTAATATTTTATTTTTGTTTATTTTCAGGTTAACGATACGCTTAGGTTTTACGTCACTATAGAAGACGATGCCAATAACTTAGTCAAGACGGCCATTTCTGTCATAGTTTTAGATGTTAACGACAACCCACCTGTTTTTGCAAACGTAAGTTTCAATTTTTGACAACTCTATTTCTTGAATTTGAGTACGAGGAACGGGAGAGTCTGTTAGGACGACATTTAGGATCTTTTTATGTATATGCCATTCTTTAAATTTAAATTTATTTCTCAAGATTTAAATATCAGATAACATTTAATTACTGACGTCAGTACCTTTGTGACATGTATACTCTAGGCAAATTAGGCATTTAGCACCCTTTACAAAATTTTAAGTAGTAGGTAATAAAACAATTTTATACGGCT
Source organism: Aradus depressus (assembly GCA_963662175.1). Classification (NCBI taxonomy): domain Eukaryota; kingdom Metazoa; phylum Arthropoda; class Insecta; order Hemiptera; family Aradidae; genus Aradus; species Aradus depressus. Next base: position 29,213,443 of record OY759226.1, on the reverse strand, counting down.
GACGCATAGAATTAGCGAAAAACGGTCAGGCCTAGTACATACAGCCTTTCGGGAGAGCACATACAGGCCCGTGATGCTGTAGCGATGGTAGCTTAGCCTGTAGTTAGCTCTATGCAATGGATGATGTTTAATGGGAATGTAGTAATAAGTACTTCGTATGACGTTGCTTCTTACTTCCATATTTTACTAAACACTTCGAACTTTTACTACCTACATTGAATGTAAGAATATCCGATCTAATGCTACGTAAAAAAAAAAGTTCTTCCTCCATAATATATTTTGTATTAAAGCAATTTTATAAAATATGTATGTTAAATTCTTAACACGTTAAAAAAAAGTCAGTGAATCACCAGTATTTCCCCAAAACGGAGAAATCTTCTTCGTAAGGAAAACACAAATTTAAGGGTTGGACTGGAAATAACAAATTCTTGTGATGCACACTTTTGTAAGTAGCAATTATTTACAATCAGCTATGATTTTTCATCTGATTAGTTCATGCATAACTAAAATGATCTTAAAGTAATAGTTATTGTTTATTGTACTTCTTGAAAATTATTATATTTTCCTCGCTAATATTTATTATGTATTTTGTTTAAGGATCCTTATGAAATATCAGTTAGTGAAGATACCAAAATAGGAACGACTATATTTAAAGATATATTAGTTGAAGACTCTGATTTGTCTGGTGAATCTTTAGAAGTATTTTGCAAAGAACATGAAATGGTATTCAAACGTTTACTTTTTGTTGTTTTATTTGTATTGTTTTTAAATAATCAGTTTTTATTTTTTTATATATATATACATATATACTTTTTTTATGAAGATATTTTAATTTTTAGTTTCCGAATACTTGTGAAAAATTTGATATAACTGCATTCAATTCGAGCCAGAAGATGTTTCATGGTGGTGTGATACTGAAAGGACAACTCAACTATTCAGAACGACAACTCTATCAGCTACTGTTAATTGCTACTGTAAGTATGTTATTACATGTATTTGATGGTTATGGTTAAAAACAGGAAGTGCTTACGCCAAATTGAGTGTGTTAAAGCGAAGATTTTTGAAATGAAATTTCTTTACGCGCACTCGGCAACTTGGGAACTAAGCTGGTAAATGAGTTACGAAATTATGTGTCGCGCTGAGGCGAACGGAAATCCTTCCACCCCCACCACACCACACTACATCAAACATATCTGAATAAATCCTTAATAATTTCTTTATTTTTTTTCATGTTTTTTTTATAACACTATTAATTAAGTCACACTGAACAGTATTTGCTGGATATATAGTTTTTTAAATATTAAATTAATACATGTTTATGAGTAGGTACATCAAGTGTGAATTTCTGGCAACACTGGTCATGACAGTAATGGTTACAATTGTGTTACCGAAATTAGTTCATTTATTTTTATAGTATTTCGCGGAGGATCAGTGCTACTTTTTAATATGGCTTGAATATAGTGCAGGTATGTTTAAAAATAAGCATAATACTTACCACAGGCTTATTGTATCTACTTTGGAATCAAATGTAGTGATTTCTGATGTTCCTAACATCGAAAATAATGTTGATTTAACAAATGAATAAAAATAAAGTAAACCAATAAATAAAACTGTTTGCACCTAAAATGTTGAGTTAATTGAGAATCCCATACAAATAAAAATAATATTTATGGATCAAAAAATAAAAAAATCGCGAATGAAGTTTCACATCTTGCATGTGTTCCAAACATACATTTTTTTTTTTTTTTTTATAACAGCGTTACTTTATTTCGTTAAGCCCACATTTTGAAACAAAACTTTCTTGTTTTGGAAAGACCAACTCTCCAAATATGGAATAGTACTAATTTAGGTTAAAATTCAATTTTCGTCACTTCTTAATATTTTCACTTCTTGAGGTCCCCGGAATTCGAAAAACATGTTTTAGCAGAAAGTTGGTTACTCTGTTTGTCTGTCAACGCTGATATTTTTAAGAAAAAAAAAATAAATCATTCATATTTTTTCTAAATCTTTTTTTTTTTTTTTTTGGCCTCATGTACGATGCATATTAGCCATGACTCTTATAATGATGATTTACCTAATTATTTACGACATCCATGGCCCCGGAAGGAAGTTTTATCTACGAAATAAAACTCACTCCCGGACGGGATTCGAACCCGCAAACCAAGGTGAGACCATGCGACTAAAACCCTACGCTCTAGCCCGCACGGCCACCATGGTCCCCCAAATCTTAAATCTAAATCTTAAATCTTGTAAATACTAAGTCGTTTCAATAGAAGATATATTGCAACAACACTGAAGTATTGGAGTTGGAATGGTCCCATGGCCCAGTTGGCTGGAAATTTTTTCTGTCTTTGATAACGATTGTGATGTTGATGTTGCCAGGATGGGAGCCACAACGCTTCTACAGGGCTGGAAGTGAAGGTTGTAGATATCCAGGACAGTCCTCCCGTGTTCCAGGGCTCTTTGACGGGGGTCATACAAGAGGACGATCCTATAGGCACCCTCGTTATGAAGGTCCATGCCAGGGACGGCGACAAAGGCGCTCCACGAAACATAGTCTACGACCTTCTCACAAGTAGGTTTCTCTGCATTTCTTTGATTTTCCGGATCCGATGGATTACCTCCTTGTGGATCCTGAGAGTAGGTGGGAAACCTCTGGACAGAGAAGATCTTCAGGAATTCACCGCTAGCTATGGGTCCGTAGAATATTCGGTGTAGCTTATGGATAATCTCTCTATAATATATATATATATATATATATATATATATATATATATATATGTATATATATATATATATATAAGTTACACCGAATGTTCTACGGACCTATGGCTAGCGGTGAATTCCTTAAGAGCTACTCTGTGGATCCACAAGGAGGTAGACCATCGGTAGTTAACTCCTGGAAATCACAGCAAATAGTAGTTCTCAGCTGCGTTCGACTGGTGCATCTGTATAGAGGATCTGACCAGATGAACTTCTAGCTCCTTGTGAATCTAGCTGTCATGGACAAGCCAAAGTATCTTCAAAATCATTATGTGGATCTCATTATTTATAATCTGCAGTTTAGAGGTTACAAAAGTGGTTTCATTACAATGTGACTTCAGATAATAAATAATATAATTGATTAACAATTACTGTCATTTGAAAGGGAATGTTTCTTTTCTAATACTACTTCGATGAGATATTTTCACGTGCTGTTTAAATGAGCGGATATTAACCCTCATGGTAGTTGGTGACAGGGACCACCATCTGATTGAAGTGTGGACGACATCTACTGCCGATCAAATAGAAATGTAATCATGCTTTTTGCTGGTAAAAGCCTGGACTTTCTCTGAGGGATGCTGCTGATATCATAATTGGACCACCTTTCCTACCCCGTCTTGATAACCACATACCTAGTTCAATTTGTAACCTCCTTATCGTGTATTTATGTTTATTTAGGTAATTTGAATTGGTTTAAAAGAAGTGAATTTAACAAAGAATTATCTAATTCCTAACGAAAAATGTTTTTGTTTTAGTGATAAATATTTATTAATGAATGAATAATTATATTATTTTTCCTTTTTTTCATGCAGCTTGTAACATATCTGTATAACTATAATTATAAATGGAAAGTTATTAAGCAGGAGCAGATAGTATCAAGAATTTGTTCAAATAATGAAGCTCATATTCTTTTTTTTACCCCGGACGCAAAAGGAGGGGGGGTGTTATAAGTTTGAAAGCTTTGTTTGATATTATGTAAATTTCTTTTTCAACATAAATGTCGTGGAGGGAAAAATAAAAACAATTGTTTACGCATCAATAATCGTTGTTATTAGCAGGTGTCGAGTACTATTGCTATTATTGTTATATCTATTAGTATTATTATGTATATGAGTAAACAAACAATTATTTTTTAGGGAAACACTTTGAACACTATTTTATTATATTCGTATCTCTGTTTTATTTTTAACCTCGCGAGGGGTATTTGCATCGAAAAGTATTATTGCCAAAAGTATTATTGTACTTGAGTATTGACTATATTCACATGAAAAACACTAGTAAACTTGTAAAGTGCATAGAAGAGATACGTGTACTATTAGCTAGCGTTAACTTGAGAACGAGTGGACAGCCACAAGCTCACAACAGCATGTAATGGCTGCTCATTCAACCCTCTCAGATAGCAACATTTTTAGGGCTAGGGAAACTTATGGTAAACTTTTCGATGCAAATATTCCAGTGCGCCTCATTACAGGAGGTTAGTTCTTTATGTAACTTGTTTTCTTTGATTTTCCAGATCCTTTGGACTATTTCCTTTTGGATCCTGAGAGTGGAGAGCTGAGGACTGGGAAGCCGCTGGACAGAGAGGCCCTCCAGGAGTCCACCGGGGTCCTCTCCCTCGTCATAAGGGTAACTACTACTGTTTCTGATACATAGGCTGTCACATCTAATGCCACACTATGGGCAGAGAGAAAAACGTATTTGCTATTCAGAGTATGTATTCTACGTAACCAGGAAGCCCATGAGGAAAATGCAAACATTACCTCTTTGAACGTGCCGTGATATAAGGAACAACAGTGCTTTACATTCTGTGATCACAAACAGTGTTAAAAGAAAAGTTTGACTTTGTCAGGTGTGAAGCTAGAGGTCACCCATAGAGAGGCAGAAACATGACGGAGAGAATAAATATTTTTCGTTCTTTGACATTCAAAACACAAAAAGTATAACACAAACAATTTAGAGCAATAATAGTCACCTATAGTTGTACAACCTCTGTTCAATGTATTTATCGATTTTATGTATATTTAGATATAATATATTTATTATATATTTATATATATTACATATAAAGCTATGGTAGATAATTGACAAGGTTTCTCAGGTGAAAATAAGGTTATTTTTTAATTTTTTCTCACACTTTGAAGTGCCATTTAATAAGTTAATTAAATTAAGTGAAACTGTACATGTAACCAAATAAAACTAACGTTAAAGTCTTGGTTTATACTTAATACTGACGATGGTAAATGTCGAAACAGGTAGTTTATGTATACATTTCTTGTGGAATAGACAATATGTCCTCGTTTCTCAACTTAGAATTTGTAAATTGAGATTTATTAATAATGTTATGTAATAATTGTTGCAAAGTTTATTAAATTTTCATTATTACATGCACCCCCTATATTATATTCACCAAGATTGACCGTATATGTCGTGTTACTTCGATTTTAAGACTGATTCCATCAGGAAAGATTTTTAGAAAATAAAAACTTTTCTTCTCTAAGATGGCACAGTGTGGTCGGTACATCGCAGCTAACTTCACCCATTATTATCTTCGAATGTACCTACAACAGAAACTTGTATTTGTTTGTATTATTTTTATTTTTTCTTCTACAGAAAAGGTGAATCAAAACTGGAGAATACAAAACAAATATCTCCAATTTAAGACGCACCTCAATTTTAATTTCCAAAATTGGCTTCAAAAAAGTGCATCTTAAATTCAGTGTAATACGGTATTTTATTGTGAAGGGTTTGTTTCCCTGTTCAGGCACGGGAGCTGTTGGAGGACGGGATGCCTGGCAACGACTCCCTGAGTTCAGCGACCACTCTGGCCTCGGTCACCATCAAAGACGTTAATGACGAGCCGCCCCAGTTCAACGAGCGAGAGTACCGCGTCAGTCTGTCGGAGAGCACCCCGCCAGGCACCCCCCTCCCCAATCTCAACATTACTGTCACCGACCCGGACATTGTAACATACAATTTATAATAACTGAAAAATTAATTAATGTAAAATGTAAACCCAGGGATCGAAATAACGTTTTCGAAAACAATTCTTTTTCGAAGCAGAACAAAAATGTTCCAAGTTAATGTACAGTTCCATGTTGTCGTTTCCATTGTATGTTTCTTTTCTGGAGTAACATTCAACAAAAAAAAAACTATGTTCCACGGATAAACAATACCCATAAGAAATCGGAGCATCGATTCAACCGTTTTCAAATTGGAAAATAAACAAACCAAATGACCAAGACATTTGTTTGATATTTTCTGGCACAATTGAGAGACAAGTTAAAAGCAAAACTATTGGCAAAATTGGCTCGGTGAAATTCTGGAAATAGACCCCGAAGAATATACTTCACATTTCACATTGCAATGATAAATGATTTGGTGATTTTTCAGGTTTTTTATTTAATACATAACTGTACAGAAATAATTATGACTTGGGATCTTTGTAGTAGGTATGGGAACAATAATTTGTGTGCCATATCAATCAGTAACAAAAATCGATATTGGTAAGGACCAACTATTTTGTTTACGGCTGGAACGTTCGGTCCGGAACAAATAAGCGAACTTTGACTTCGAATGTTCTGTTTAGGCATTTTTTGTGGAGTAAATTTATGTTTCAACTACCTATTTTAAACAGAAACAAAAAAGTCTTGAATGGGAAGAGGGCAGATCATTTGAGCTGGTAATCGATTTATATTTACCTAAGTCTATGTAATTCAAATTATGTTTTGAAGAATGTAGTTTCATTGGTCACCAGATTCGCATGTCTTCTCATGTTGATACTTAACATTTTTCGCAGAGATATTGTGAAACACTTAATACAAAGAAAAACGTATGTTTTTTAAAAATATCTATTTCACAAAATATATGGAAGTACTTTCGGTATTGCTACCATCTTCAACCACGACTTAACAAAAACTAAAATGAGTCATTTTAGTATTTGTTAAATGTGTTCTAATCTTTTGTTGTTTTGTGCTCCGTTGAGGGGGTGAATGCAAAGTTCGCACTGAAGCTGTCGGACGTCTCTGGAGCGTTCGCAGTGGAGCCCACCACTGGCTCCGGATCCACCGCCGTCAGCATTCGGATCGTCAATGGGCCGCTCGACTATGAAAATCCCAACAACAGAAAGTTCATACTACTTGTGAGTGTCAATTTGCTTCAACATATTTAGTAACCCGACTTTGTATTATATTATTTTACCGGAAATTGATAACTGTGATGCCTGGATAAAGAATAACAATATTTTTCTTTCTCTCTCTCTCCCCCCCCCCCCCCCCCCCCACGTGAACGCCAAAAAAAAGCATACATTCGAGGACCACAGACTCTGCGGTTTCGAAGCCGCCGCTCAAATTTTCGGGTTGTTTTTTCTTTCTTCCTAATTCGTTGAAATCTGATAGAATCCAGAACTGATATCCGATTCGCTGATAAAATCCACTGATAAAATTCCATCCTCTTTGACGACTGAATGTTTCAGAGGGGTCCGTCGCGACGTATTTTGGTGGACACTTGTTATTCTCATTAATCCCATCTCCGATTAAAACCCTTTCTGAGCCTTAAGTCAAACTTCAAGACATTATGTAACCCTCAAATTTTGTATCCATAAATCCTTATTCTGATGTAAATCCATATAATTCTGGGCTTAGCCCTAAATCTCCTGCTCTATTCATTTATTGCTTACATCTGCTCGTACCTGTTTTAGGTGATAGCGGAGGAGACAGAAACAGCGGCGCGGCTGTCCTCTACAGCTACAGTGACTGTGGAGGTGACGGACGCTAATGACAACTCGCCTCAGTTCGAGAGGTCAGCCTACACGGCTTCTGTGGACGAGACAGCCCTCCCTGGGGACCTGGTCACCACCATAACTGCAACCGATGCAGACACGGGCTCTTTTGGGACCAAGGGCATCGTCTATAAGCTCAACGGATATGGCGCTGAAATGTAAGAAGAACTCAATTTCAGGCGCCAAAACAAAACACCATTTAATCAGTTTTATTTTAGGGTTCTCGTCAAAGAGTAAACAGAACCTTATGGTTTTGATCGCTGGGTCTGTCTCTCTGTGGGCAGCCTGTTGCTTCCACCCAAAAGGTGTTGCCACTATAGATCGTAATGAATTTGTATCTTAGTGTGAGCCGTAAGCAGACCGTTCCAGGACATTTTTGCGCTTAGTGATGTCAAAAAATTGCTTTCGTATAAACCAAAATATTTTTGTATATAGTGGAAATTTGTTTTCAAGATTAATTAAATTATAAATAATATAAGATCAATTCAGCTCGCTGCGCCAGAGAGTACAAAAGAACAACAAAATATATCCCACCATCGTTGTTATTGATGCTAAATATCTCAAAAAAAAGTTATGAAGTCCTTATTTCATGAAGGTAAGATTCGAAATTTGTTTTGAGGATTTTCGCACAAATTGGGTCTGAGTGCGGGGCAGGCGAAGTGCACGAATTACGACTTAATCAGCTCAGTTGTTGCTCTCTCTATAAAACCGATCGACCACGCTAAAACCCAATAGTTGACTTACATAGTGGCTTCGAAATCTTCATACTAAATTTCGTGTCGATACATTCATTATATCGGGAGATATCGTGTTTATAGATACAGGACTTGTTTTTTTTAAATTTTGGATGGGATCATCAGGTCGAAAAACATGCAGTTCCTGTGAAGAGTCGACATCGATTTTCTGACCGATTTCATAACTTGTCCTGTACATCGGGTAATTAGGAAAGTTGAAATGTCATGTTGAAGTGGCAAGTGGAATCTGTTATGAAGATTAAACGTAGGTTACAAAAATATTTGTTCATAATTTTTGAGCTTTCAAATCAAGAGTTGTTATAATCCGAAATTAACCTACAAAACGTTTGGGCATTGTTTTTTTGTTTTTTTTAGTTTTCTTTTCGTAGGTACATTTAATTTTTTTTATTAGGAGGAGTAGGATTAGTCGCATTCATCCGAAAAAGGAATAAGGCAGACGTTGACTGGAAAAAAAAAATCGAAGAAGAAAAAAGGAAAACAGTCATTAATCTTAGCATGATTCGATATTCTAAAATGTTTTCAACCATGCCACTGGCAGTGTTGTACTTTATAAGAAGTAGGAATTGTACAACAAACCGACAACTATAAAGTCTCAGCTCCAATTCTTCTTGCATTGTAAATTTTATTCACAGCAATTTTTTTTTTTTCTTAGATATTAATTGATATATTTTTCCTGCTTCCGACGCCATTTTTAATGCTCATATTTGGTAATTTTGAAACATTTTTATTTCAAATTTCAACTGTTATTAATGCATATTATACAGACATTTCGGCCTTTTTAGAGCATCTAAATTCATTCTCCAATTATTAGTAAAAAAACAATGTATCTTATTTTTACTTCTCCAACTGTACGAATTATAAGGGAAATTAGATAATCGGCCAGAAATTCGAAATATTCCTGTGTGTGTGTTTTTGAACATAGAATGAATACATCGAATCGAAATTGTATGTGTATTCAGAAAACCATAAAAACGACACCCATTAATTTTCAGCCAAATCGTCCAAAAGGAAGGGGAGGCTTAACACAAAAACCACAATAACTGCTGAATCAATGAATGCATTGAAAGGAAATAAGTATGTAAATCCGAAACGCTATAAGGACGGACGTTACCTATCAATTTTCTGCCGAATCAGTTTTAGGTGAGGGGGGACCAGAAGAGGGAGGAAGGTTGAACAGAAAAAACCTAATTAACTGTCTATGCAATGACGTATCAACACGAAATTTTAGGGGAAACTTAGTTGATTAATTGTTGCTGTCACACATTGCCGGCGATTCACCGATGACTTTTTGTAACTGTGGACAATAGGCCAATCCGTTTTTGTTCATTTTTCTATGCGATCTTGCGTTATAATGTGTTAATGTAAGTAACTGATTGTTCTGTTAGGTTTGAGGTGGACAATAAGACAGGTGTGATAACGGTGGCAGAATGCGAGCTCCCAGGCTCCCCTCACTGTCTCGACTTTGAAACCAAGTCTGTATACTACCTCAATCTCCAGGTATGTTTGTCTACTTTACATTATCTACCTTGACAATTGACGTATCTCCTCGATTGGAGGAGGGATGCATGTATATTTTTATCTTTTTAAGTTGATTTGTGGATCAGTGTTGTGTTGCTATTGTAGGCTACGGACGACGAGGGACGAGGCCAGACCACTATAGTCCCCCTCAAGATCTCCCTTAACGACAACAACGACAACGCTCCTCTCTTCACTTCTGACTCTTATAAGGCTATCATCGACGAAGGATCTCCCAAATTCGAGCCTCCATTGTTTGTTCAGGTAAATATTGTACTATTTATTTCTAAAAAACTGGGAGTGTAACTTTAAGTAATTTGTAATCAGATATAGTTGAGATGTTGAGATTAGATGGTTATTATCATTGTCAGTGCAAGGTAGGAAACATTGGGAGAGAATTGCTAAAGAGAGAGCGACCTACATCAACATGTTTTCCGTTTTGGGCAGCATTGGGAGATCCGAAGAGGCTCTCCCAAATGGAAAGCTTTCTTCTGTGTCTTGCCTACCTCCTGTCTTCTAGTCCGGATCTGACCCTTGCACGGGGCAAGTCACTCTAGACAGTCCACTGGCTTCACCACAATTAGTTTAGATTACAATATCTTTTGGCCATTTAAAAAAATATATATTGTTCCTGAAATTGTATTTCATTTTGAATCCCTGACTGTTGATTTCTAAAATGGTTAGAAAGGTAGAAGTTCTAATTCTCAAGTCGCCTATTATCAAAAGACGTTTATTGATATAACAATATCATAAAGTCTGATTTCACAGTTTGAATCCGCATACTTTGGAAAAACATTTTTTGAAAGTTTTAATTTTTATTTCTATTTTAGGAACGGCTTTGCCAAAATTTGTTATAATCAACTATTCTTGCAAAAAGTACTTGCATTATTATTAAGCACGTCACGTCGCACTGAAAACATGTTAAAGTACCAAAGCTTTGGCATTTCCGTAAATGTCTGAAGTAGGCCTATCACACTTATATTGTTTTGAAAAAAAAATCGATGATGGTCACCTGGCATGATGTGCGATGGAAGGTCCTTAATAAAAGTAGTGACAATTGACTGGTTGTTTTATATCTATTTGTCAGGCCAGGGATGTTGACAAGACCTCTGAGATCAGCTACTCCATCGTAGACGGAAATGTTCGGCACTTATTTTTCATAGATTCTGTGACGGGTGAGATAACAGTGACTGACAAGAACGGCCTGGATATGACCAACATTTCCAGCCATGTCATCCATCTAACTGTACAAGTAAGTTTATAGTAAAAAAACTGTTTACTATTTCATTACAACATTTCTATTAAATATTACTTTTTTGCGATTTTTTAAACAATTTAGGATATCATGAGATCATTTTTGGGTAATTAATGAAATCTTCATATCTTCTACGGGATCGATCAAACGAATCAAACTTGATATACTCCACTTTTGTGTGAACTTCTACTTTACCAGCAACTTACGTACTTTTCAAGGCCGCTCAAGAGATTTCGAAGTTTAGGAACGTTTTATGCTTTATTATTTTCAGTTTTAGAGTCACATGGTTTAAATTTTGCCTTGCTATAACGCTCATTCTGATGAACAACCCTTTCTATTTATATTTTTTTAGAAAATTGAACTGGCATTTTCAATTTTTAAGATCGATTGGCTGAGTCAATATTGCAGTTATAGAATGTTCCACTGAAGCCAATATAATTGTTGCGTCTCAGTAATTGTGCTATTTGAACTGCTTCCTGGATCACAAGTTGCTAAGGTTTCAGAGACGAATGCTCTGAAACGTATCCACTGTATCTAAGTTATGTGCAAATGTGTTTAATTTTAGGCCTCTGACGGTGTCTTCAATGTTGAATGTTCAGTTGTAATCACGGTCCTGGATGTAAACAATAACATTCCCATTTTCGAACAAACAGAATACATGGTAACAGTCCCTGAAAACTTCCCTAAAGGTAAAATAACATCTAATTTTTAATAAATAATATGTACAATTAAATTTAAATACAATTGGCAAATAAAAAAATAAAAAATTGAGCTTACGAAAAAAAAATTGTAGGTACCAGTGTTGGGAAAGTTGTCGCGCACGACGCGGATACTGGAATAAATTCTGAACTGGTTTATAGAATAGAAAAAGGAGGTTTCGAAGATTTTGGAATAGACAACAAAACTGGAGTGGTCAGTGTCATATCCAAACTGGACTTTGACCGAAGGAACTCGTACTCAGTTCATATTATTGCAGTCGATGGAGGTATACTTTCATATTTATTTATTTAGAATAGTGTTGGTAACTTCAAGTAATGACCAACGTTTCTTAAAAATTACAGTAAGAAAATTGTTCTTGAAATGTTACTTACACACATAGAAACTTAACCCGGGACTAGGATTTCAGTAAAAAGTAATTTGGTGTGAAAAATGGAGCGAAACTAAAAGAAATCATTCTCTCAAAATTAGTTATTTCCAAAAATCAGAATAAAATTTGAATTGCATGGTTATGGTTTGTGAGTCCTTCTATAAATGTGTGGATTCAGTTATTATGTTAGCCACTAACTATGTATTTATCTACCGTAAATGATATTCCAAGACAGCTTTCCTTGATGAGAAGTTCGAAGTGCTACTAACGTCCACCTTGTACCTCATTTCAGGGACGCCGGCGCTGACGGGTACGAGCACTCTCAGTGTGACTGTGGCCAACACCAACGACAAAGTGCCTTTCTTCTCTCCTCCTACACAGAGAGCCGAGGTAACAACTCATTTAGATCCGGTAGACATTAGACTCCACGGTTGGAGCGAGCCAATGCACCGGTCACTCTTTGAATCGACTTCCTGTAAACTCGAACTAGGCTGATTTTATTTGGATATTGCTGTTGAAGGTGTCACTTGGTCCAGATTGGAGTGGACAAGGTTTAGGTTAAATATAAATAAACAGTTTGAATGCTCTTGAGGAATAATCAGTCCGTAACTGATAAAAAAAAAAACATCAGATGGCAGAGAGATAGAAGTCGGCATCATACGAGGCCTAACTTCTCAAAAGTTGAGTTGATATGTAAATTTTGCGAACATTCTGTTTCTTTTGTACACCCTCCGGGAATCACAATTATGTAAAATGATTACGTTTCAGAATCACAAAACAATTATTAAGAATGAACGTTCATTACTTTGGTAAATTATTTCGTGTAGAATTCTAAGTTGGGAAACGCGGACATATTGTGGAAACATAATTAATTAATAAAACAAACCTGTTTTTTTTTTATATTGTTTATTCTTCTTAAAAAATAATTATTTAATATATGATAATAATTAATTTTTTCAAGACTTTCTGTGTGGATAATACATTACTAAAGAATTTCAACACACACGAAATAAGTAGCAGAAATTATCGATATTGCTCCGGAACCGAATTCTGTTATCGAAACTATTAATACATTTTTTATTTCACTAGGATTTGACGATTTTTGAGGAAATCAATGATGGCGATTGCAAAAAGGCGGAGATAGAAATATTGGTTCAATTGAATATCTTTATAAAGGAATACGATGTAGTGATCAAAGTAACATACGTACCAGAATCTACCAGCGCGTGAAGAAAACCGTAATGATATAGGTTCAAGAGTTTTATGAGAACGTAGAAACAAATGGTTTAGTCATGGTCTAGAAACTATTAGTGAATGATAAGGTGAAGAACAATTAGCTCTAGGTGTGAGATTGATGCAGGTGAAGGAGGATGCTAAGATCGGGGAAGTGGTGCATCAGCTGGTCGCCAAGGATCTGGATGTCAACTCGACAGACGCACTCAACTATGCGGCCACCGACCCCATCTCTGCTGTGGACAAAAACGGGAAAGAGGTTCTAGCAGATCTTTCATTCAAAGTGAGTTAAAGTCTGTTTTGAGAAGCTCTTTAACATTACATTTCTCACCGATGAGCTTAACCTCCAGACAAGTTGATGTTCTCTTTCTCAGTAATTTATGCTATGCATCTTTCGCTTGCCAAAAATGTTGTGGGTTTGAAGTATAATGAGAGATTCGAAGTACAGACTAACTTGGTTTGTTTCAAGTATAACCGAAATTGTAGGGATTTTAAAAGATGTAACGTTAGTGGAATTAAATCCTAACTCCCTGACAGGATTAAAATGAAAACATGTGGCATAGATGAGGTCATCACCCAGTAACATGTGTTGCCGTTTCTCTCCCTGGCATTGGGAGCACTGATATCATGTTAATTATATTTTATGTTGTGTTATATTGTCTCACTTCGATAACGATACCTTTTTTTCTTATTATGGATTTACGTCCGTCGAGAGAAGAACGAAAATAAAAAGAAAGTACTGAATGAATCACCGGCTGTATTTGCCAGCTCCAATTATTTGTAATAAGAGTGTTTTACACTCTCTCTAAACTCTTTTCGTTTTTGACCAACTTCTGAATCCTCACACAAAATTTCGGGGTAATGCATTCATTAAATTGGCAGTTGTTAGGGTTTTTTGAGTTGAACTCTTTGATCCCCGCCTTCCCTTGACCGGTTCTCCTGAAAAGAATGGTGTCATCTTCGTGGGGTTTTCTATCATCATGTAACATTTCGGTGTAGATAAATTTTACTTCGGAAGTTATTAGCGTTTTTAGTTAAGCCTACCTCCCCCCCTCCCTTCTCTTTAGCCAATTTCCTGAAAATCTACAGGGGTCGTCCAGATGGGTTCTAGATAAATATATAACATTTTTGGGACTAGACTGTGGTCTTTTTGATTTGTATACTTTTTGAGGTTTCAGGTTTCCATACTGTTTTGTGTTTTTCTCATACCAGTCCTTTATTGATTGATACAATCTAATTTTTCCATTTGTCACAAGAATCATTAACGACAATTTACTTTTCCTTTTTTTATTTTCGGTTGTAACTGGCCTAACGAAGTCAATTCGCCTAAACGTTGACCAAATAAGTATATTCTTTCTTATGTTCACTTAAATTGGACCATTTTTTATGGCCCTTATATCTTAGAGGAGGCACAAATCTATCTATCCGGTTTTGAAAAAAATATTTCATGTCGAGGTTAGTTTAGGTTTTATGACTCATGCCCGGGCTTTAGAAATTTGATGTTGTCATCACCGGAAGTCCGACCTCCTGACTCCAAAAAATTAACAATATAAATTTGCTGTCTGTGTCTCTATGAACACCATAACTCCCGCCAGAATGAATGTATTGATATGAAATTTTTTACGGTGTAATTTTTTGACATCTTAGTTTTTTTTTTTTATGCACAATTTTCTCTACTAATACAAATTAGCTCGAATATTCATATTTTGTGTACCGCGCTGGTGGACATGTGCAATGCAACCTCAGCTGTGTTCTGTACCCAGCAGCTGACATGTTACGTTTGCAGGATTTCTTCAGCGTGGATCAGAGGACGGGGCTTGTGACGGTGGCCAAGCCGCTCCGGCGGGAAATAGCCGCCATTCTCAGGATTACTGTTCTCGTTACAGACATAACAGCACCCACCATGCAGCAAGGAACAGGTATATCCCTCATTCTATTCCGTAGTAGCATACAATTTTTTTATATATATACTAACTAAATATACACTAACTTTATACTGATCTTTACGCTATATTTATTTACCTTCGTAATATTCATTTAATTTTCATTTTAAATACTTAATCCTCATGATTAACATATCTTTATGCAATCTATAGCTACCAACGGTGGGTAACATGGCTAGTCAAGAAAATGCATTGAACCACATTGCGTGGCAACAATTTCTTTTCTGCCTATTACAAATCATAACTAATTATATATATATATATATATATAACTTTAAGAGGGCGCCGGTAGCTCAGTGGTATGCGTGCTTGGCTTCTGAGCTCAAGAGAGTGGGTTCGAACCCGACCGAGGCCCTTAGTTTATTTTATCTGGGAGGTAAAATAAACTTAAGCACGCCGTCCTTCAGATGGGACGTTAAGCGATGGTCCCGAGCCTGTACGATGTCAGGTACTCGTTAAAGACCCCTGCCCTAGGTGAATAAAAATTTAAGGTAGGCAAAATTTAGGACTCCCACAGTAGAGTCGGGCTCATATCCACCAGAGTGACGAAAGAGCGCTCTGGTAGTAGGCGATATGACCTCGTAGTTAAAGCCCGGGCATGAGTCATAAACCTAAACCTACCTATATAACTTTACCTCGGGGTGATGGATTTGTGCACGTGTTGTCTGGGTGATCATATAGCGACATGGTGGTGAACGGTTAGCCATGAGGTGGTATACGCCTTGGACATGCCTGTAGTTTTGTGATCAACTACAACTAATCTTATATAAGACCACTCTATTTTGTTCCAGTCGTTTTTACTGTATATACTGTGTTACTTCTCTCCTGTCCCGAATTGAAGTTTCATTGTTCACAGAATTTTCTAGAACAGTCAAATTTTAAATGTTCTCTCTGCGAAAACTGTACTTACTAATTTTAAATGTTCTCCCTGCGAAAACTGTACTTACTAAATTTTCAACTGGTCCCAAACTTTCGAACAGTTGCATGTCGTGCTCTTTTAATTTGTTTTGTTTTCAACGTACCATTTATAAGTACTGTTAGTTGATTTATCCTAATTATTAAACCCTGTATAACATTGTCTGTGTGCTCTAGGAACGCTGATCATCACTATAATCGATGTGAACGACTTTGCGCCGATGTTCCTGAAGCCTTGGTCTTTGGCGCATCCTGGCTACACGGTGGAACTCCTCGAAGAGCAGCCCCCCGGCACTGTCCTCGGCACATTCACTGCACTCGATCAGGACTCCAACACTGTCTGGTACTCCATTCAACCCCCAAGCGAATACTTCGAAGTGAACAACATTACAGGTCGTTTATAAATGAACAATGCGGTTGTCACTTGGTCTCAATTTTTGGTTTTTGTGCGTAAAAATACGTCTTTGTTTGGTTGGTCCCATTGTGATTAGGACTAGAGGAATTTCCAAAACCTATTTCGAAACTAACTTAATGTATTGTTATTAATCAATTGTTGATAATTGCATTATTCAAACAGTCTTACTTAAAAAGAACTATGAATTAAATTAAAAAACACAATTTCGCTGTTTACGAAGAACTCTTGAATATTTTAAAATAAAATTTTCGTGGCCATCTTTAGAGCGGGAGACCTAACTAATTTAACTTTTTAAGGAAGAGGTTTTAAATGTGTTCTTTATCCATTCGAGAGTTGAAAAAATAAAAATAAAATCCAGACTTCTAGACTATCTTGAGAAAGTCAATGTTAGGTTGATTGAATAATTCTGCAAATGTTGCATAATATTTCTTTCATTTGTTACTCTCTTATTATTTTATTTATTTATTTTGGTTTTTTTCTCGTCATGAATCTCTTGATTTGGGACTGAAAAAAGACGCATTTTTGAGACAACAATGCATAAATTATCCTGTAAAGTTTTGAAAAACAATATGCACTTAGCAATCTAAAGCTTGAGACTATAATTGGCTGTTATGGGTAGGTGTGGTAAGAACGAGGACGCGTGTGGACTATGAGAAGACCCCGCAATTAGAGCTGGTGCTGGTGGCCTCCGACACCGGGGTCCCTCCCCTCTCCTCCTCAGCCCAGCTCACTGTCATCATCATCAACATCAACGACATGAACCCTGTCTTCTCTCAGGTACCTTCATAGAAGACTTTTATTGAAACTTTTGTATTTCCTCATCCTATCACTTTTTTACTCAACAAAACTATAGTACAAACTTGTCAAAAGCGGGAATTCGAGAAGCTCAAGTTAACTTTTAGGACTCCCACCGTAGAGTCGTCCTCATGCCCACCAGAGCGACGAAAGAAGCGATATGACCTCGTAGTTTTTTAACTACGATATAACATATCGCTCGACCCGGGTCACAATATCTAACTGTTTGAGGTTTGTTTCATTAAACTCTTTTTATTTAATTTGAAGCCCAAAAAGTCTCGTTATCATATTTTCTGCTTTATTTTCTTATTGAAAAAGTGTTATCTTCCCAGTTTATCTTGTTCAGGAGTTAGGTAAGTTAAAAACCTCAAAATCATAAAAAATGGGCATTCGACGCTCTCATTCTGAGATACAGATTTGTTTTATTATGTGATGTGATCAAATGTATGTATCGCATACAATATAATAATTTAAATTATACTAAAATTGACATTACTTAAAATTAAAGATGTGTGGAGACGTGTACAACGCCCATACTTCTTGGTGGACTCTAGGACGTCGTACCTAAATGGTGTCTTCAAACAAGATGGCTCCTAATTCTTCATATTTGATATTTAACTTCATTGTAGCATGTGTTAGTTGCTGATTTCGATTTGGCTGATACAAACTCACGGGAGCCGACCTTTAAAAATACACTTATATTTTTTTGTATCTCACGTCAAACTACTGCACCGATTATACAATTGTACATAAGATAACTGATTATCTAAACATTTAACTTCAGACTAACTCATTATATATTATGAATATGGATTTTATGCATCGAAATATCACCAGTTTTTTGTATTGTTATTAATTGTTGTCCTCGGTTATTTCAGAGCGAGTACACCATGTGGGTTGAAGAGAACACCAAAGAGGGAACCGTTATAGGGAATGTCTCCGCGACGGACGATGATGCCGGGGAGGCGGGGCAGATTGTGTACAGACTCTCGCAGCCTAGCAGTGAATTCGCCATAGATCGTATAACCGGTGCGATCTCTGTGCTGGACAGTAGGAAGCTGGACCGAGAGGCCAGGGAGGAGGTTACACTCCAGGTTATAGCCACAGATGCGGCCCCCCCCGACCAGGCCAGGACCGCCAACGCTCCTGTAAGATGAACATAGATACATCCTTCACTATCGTCGTCTTGTTTCATACCGGATATAACCTCTGACTTCTTGAATAATACCATCAACTAAATGCGATACCTTCTGGGAATGCCATTTTAACAGTAGAATGTATCATTACTATATAAAACAGTAATCTTAGTTTCAATATCATGGATTAGCACACAATATTTGATGGCATGGATGATATTGGGTTTGACGGGCTAGGTCGGGTTAGAGGTCAACTTGATTTAGGTTATCCAAGATATAATGGAGGTTTCTTGACGTATGCCTAGCTTCTAGACGAAAGAAAAGCTGGATCTCTTTTTCCAACAGCTGACCATCTTAGTTTCCTAGTGCCTTTGATTAGCGTCTCTCCATTGTATTAGCTCCCTTCTCCTGTTTGTACTTCACATCGTCAGAAATAGATTATATAGAATGTTTTCTTCAATTTGAGTTATAAAACGTTCATATAAGTTCGTCATGAGCCGAGATTTGCCTTACCTCTAAACGATTATTATTAAATGCTGAGTTTTTCGTTAGAAACAAAGAAAATTTTCTTATTAACAGTTTGAAAAGAAAGAGGAAGGAAGAAGAGTCATCTGTAAAAACTTGGTTGGTATAAGAAAGTTAGATTGAACAAAATGAACAAATAATCTTTAAAACAATGCGAAAGTCACAGTGTGGTGAGGATACGCACTCATATACAATCAGATCCTTATTTCAGTGTTTTTGTTGTAGGTTCACATAAAGATTCGCGACGTGAACGACAACCCGCCAGAGTTCTCCCAGCACGAGTACAAAGTGAACATGGTGGAAAGTGTGCCTGTGGAGCCTCCAGCCCCGATCCTCCAGCTGCGGGCCTTGGACCGGGACTCCTCCAGTCAGCTCAGGTTCTCTATAGCATCTGGCAATATTGCAGGTACCCTAATGGCTCTTTCAAACTAAATTTGAGTTAGATACCTTTTCGATGTCTTTATATACCCCTACAGTTGCACCACTAAAGAAAAACCCAAAGAACAAATGTTGACATGACGGAAAAGTATAACACTGCATTTATTATTGTATAATTTGAATAATTAATGAGCTAATGGTCGTTGGGTTTGAACCGGGTATATTGAGATTCCTCGGTTGGTCTTTACCGACTCCCAACCTAATTTCGGTTATACTTGACCGATTTGATTTAAACAAAACTTTTCTTGATGTTCTCATTCAACAGTTTTGTTCATTATAAAGAACATGCAAAGCAATCACAAAGACGTTGGCAAGCGGAAGATGCTTAGTATAGATTGTCTACAAAGAGTACCAGGGTACTCTCTCATCTTCTAAATTTTACCCTAATCAGTACATAACATCACTTTTTCGGGAGATGGACCGCTTTGGTAAAAGTGGTCTTGTGGCTTATCATTGGAAAGCTTATCTTGTGGGTTTTTTGAAGTAGAGAATGTTTTCGATGATTAGAATGAGTGTAAGTTTATTAAAAGACTGGTATTTTATTTCGTATTTTGAAACAGTGGGAGATATCAGAAACATCTTATAACGATGTTCTTCTTTATGAAATGTTCCTTGATTTTTGTATTACAAATCACCCAAAGTTTTATCGGAGTTTTTCTATTTTCAAAGTGCTCATTCTGGCAGAAACTTACCGTTGTGGACTTGTAATTATTAATGTAATGTGATTATATTGCAAAATTTGAAGGAATCTTTATAGAAGCATTTGGTGTCTATTTTTATAGACACGTATTTACGACGTCAGCGTTCTACAATTTCCGGCAAAATTTACTAGCGAAAAACGACTAAATCCTAACCTAGCTATAACCGAATTAGTCAGTAACATCTTCTTATACTCTTCTACAGTAGGCTATTCCTATAATATAATATTATCTTTATTTTACAGTCGGAAGTTTCTCGTCACCATAAAACTGTTCAGACTCGCAAGTAGAACAATTTAATGTTTCCTTCGGAAAAAACAATCTATCCTGATTTTGTGTCGAAAAAATCCTATTACTTTATTAACCTTTTTATTATTATTTATATGAAATGTTATAGTTATTAGTTATGATTCATGTCCGGGCTTTATCTACAAGTTCATACCTCCTACTACCAGAGCACTCTGGTAGACATGACTCTGGTGGACATGAGCCCGACTCTACTGTGGAAGTCCTAAATTTTGTCTACCCTAAATTTTTATTCACCTAGGGTAGGGGTCTTTAACGAGTACCTGACATCGTACGGGCTCGGGTCCATCGCTTAACGTCCCATCCGAAGGACGGCGTGCTTAAGTTTATTTTACCTCCCAGATAAAATAAACTAAGGGCCTCGGTCGGGTTTCGAATCCACTATCTTGAGCTCAGAAGGCAAGCACGCATACTGAGCTACCGGCGCCCTCACCATTTGTTGTTGTTTCGCTGTAGATGTGTTTCGGCTGGACCCTGTAACTGGGATCATGTACCCCAGAATCTCTCTCCAGGGGCAACTGCCGCACTACAGTTTGGCGGTCCAGGTCACCGACGGTCTTCATACAGACAGCGCCATCATAGATATATTTGTGCAAGCTATCAACCACAACACACCTGCTTTCGTACATCCCTCCAGTAGCAACTCAACTGTCTACATTAAAGAGGTGAGACAACCAAATGTACATTATAGTTTTTTTTTTTTTTTTTTGCATTGGAGGGGGAAATGCTGTGACGCACATCCAGGGAAGGTAGCCCTGGATAGTGTGGGACTCGAGACGATTCACCATCACCATACCCACTAAAACCCCCTCCTTGCCGATCCTGATTCCCTTCCGCGGAACTGACGGTCTGTCATTACTTCGCGGAAGGGAGGAAGGGTGGCTGGTAACGCCCCTTCTTCTGTTTTATTACCGCTACTGTTCCTTGTCAGCCCTCTCCTGAAGGGCCAACCCGCCCATGATGAGCGCTGCAAAATCGCAGCCTTCATCCCACGACTCCTGGGAGCGCAGCATAGCGTCCACGTAACTGGTAGCAGTCAGCGGGGCGCCCATGCTGCACTCCAGATATGTTCATTATAATACACAAAACATAAACCATGAACTTATCATATTACGAGGTACATTTATGGTAAATTGTCTTTATAAATGTACTTGAAGGCAATGTGGGGAGAAACTTTGCAATACATTACTCATGCGATCCCGGGACAAAGAATAAATAGCTTCTCGTCTGCACCCCCTCCCCCCGGACAAAAATAAAATAAAATATTTTTAACTGCCTCCTCCCTTCCAAAAAAAAACCATCTTGTATAATCCTTTATGCCCTACATTGTTGTTGTACTAACAAAATTGGGGCCTCCCCCGCCCTGCGCCCCCACATTAAAATTTTTGGAGATCATGTAGACATGTTTTCTAATTGTTTTTGAGAATACAAGTTTAAACGTTATCGCGGATCCTAAGACAAAAATAAAACTTTCCTCCTGTTAAGCCGCCAAGTGAAATAAACTTTATAAAGACAATGGGGTACGTGTGGAGGGGGCGGCGCCATTAGTGAAGTGCATATACTTTGGATAGTGGGCAGTAGAGGTCACTGCGGCCATAGTGGTTTAGTTAACCTGACCGGTCAGTCAAGTCAAGTCCAGTCTGGGTGTCTGAATAGAAGTGCCCTTAGCCCTTTGCTGCACATTTCACCACCACCTCGACCAGTATCTGCCCTCAGTCCTTGCTGCAAGTATTGGTCAAGAAGACGGACCCTCAGCCCAGCTGCACTGTGACGAGACAACACCTTGGCGTCTTCACTTAAACACCGCCCACATCCCCCAGATATTTTAGTATCATTTATGTTATCATTTTTTAAATTTAATTTGTTTGTTTTGTTTCCACTCGTTTAGACTTTTTTTTCCATTATTACAACTTATTAGTTAACCTATATGCTGTCCATTTATTTTATAGAATAATTACCTACTACCATTTGAATTATTTAATTTGCAGCAGTTATTAACACCTCTCTCATCCCGAAAATAACATATTGTTGAATAACAACTCGTCGAATCGTCCAACAGAGCCCCCCCCCCCCCCCCCCCCCCCCCCCACCCAATTAGAAGTTTCCGTGTTCTACATAGCCTAAATTCTAAGTAATTACCCTATAAGTTTCGTGAAATCGAGTCAACCATTATCGCGTGATGCCTGGACACACATAAATTCCTTATCTGATATTCAAATTTCATAAATTACTAAAACATATTCATTTCATAGAACGTATGGCTTGGCCTACTCATGTATGGCCTACAATTACTAATTTAACATATTTTTCAGTATATTATAATTTTCGTTGTTTCAGAATGACGAAGCTGCTGGTACTGTCGTTTTAACTGTGAAAGCTATCGATTCTGATTCGGGAGAAAATGGTCGTGTGACATATCATTTTAAAGTTAATGATAAATATGTTCAGGAGACTGAAGATTTTTCCATTGATGAAAATACAGGGGAAATGCGATCCAAAAAGGCTTTGGACAGAGAAACGAAATCTTCTTACCAGGTACGGTAAAAATAGTCTTCGGAGCCACATTCATTACTTATAATATACGTTTGCAGTAAGCTAAACATCTTATATTAAAGCATCTGTCTCAGTTTCGAAAAGAAGGCATTTCTTCCGGTGCAGGAAGTCTGCAAAAATATTCAGATTTTCGATCTAAGTAAATTTAAATGTTTCAGCTTATTATTACTTTTTTTGTTGAGATCTTGAATTCTAAAAACATTATTATACCTTTAAGAACATATTTAAATTATTATATATAGCGATCCTTCCTTCGGTTCAAAATGAAAAGCTCGAATCCGCAAGATATGATTCATAAAGAATTTTATACAATTAAGTTATGTTTCAACAGAATCAATTATACTTGAGAAAAAACAAAATAGATAGTCCAAAAACAAATTCATTTCGGGATCTTAAACTGCACGATTGGAGGCCTACCTATCCACTTTCCTGTAGATTGGCCAATCGGAATTCTTATAAAATCGGACAATGTGCAGTCCAATTTAATATCAGTCCAGACTAGAGCGTTGGAAGGACATTGTCCAGGAATGGATTGTCGAGAAATGACAACGGCGGTGATCACGATCATCGGATGGCCGAACGACCTATGCATATTTCCCGCAAATCCGGATACGTCTGAACTCTACGTGGGTACTGCCTGACCACTGGATGTTTCAGATACTATCAGGTCAGGGAGATTTCAGCTCCTCCTGTAAGAGGAAGAACAACCCGAACTGTTCGCGCGGCGGAGTCGAGACCCCAGAACATGTGGTCCTCGAATGTCCGCTATACAACGGGCCTAGGGTAGAGTTGATACGCGGGATAGGATCGTACCTGGGACTCCACCTACGGTAGCTGGTGACGGAAACCGGCTACCCAGCCGATTTGTCCCTTCATGGCGTAGAAAGAAGAAAGCACTATGACCCCCCCCTCCCCCTCTGGCGCCCCACATTTATTCCGAGTCCTCTCGGTGCGCCAAGGAAATTAAGGTGGACTGGGAGTGACCGCCGATCGTTGCAGATGGTGGCGGTCGCTCCTAGCCGACCACAGCGACAGACAATTATTTTGTCCTGAACTTAGGTGGTGCTGGCGGCGAGGGACCACGGCTCTCCCACCTGGTACGAAGCACTCCGCTTCCTCACCATAGAGCTCCAAGACATTGACGACAACCTTCCCGTCTTCATCTCCAGACAGCCCTATCTGTTCTTCATCAAAGAAAATGCTCCTCCTGTTACTCGCCTTGGTGAGATGTCTTTTATTGTTCAACAACAAGTTGTAATCTCTCTGTAATTTAACCATCCTGGCAAACCCCAACCACCGTAAATACAAAAGAAAAGAAAAGTGTATAATTCATTTCTTCGTCAGAATAGTTTATTTATTATATTTATATATTTTTGTTTGTGAATCGTGCTCGGGCTTTAAGTATGAGGTCGAACTATCGAACTCGCGATCATCTGTAGGTCAAAGACCAAACAGAAAAACATGGTTTTTGTGTCTGTTTGCAGCATAGTTTAGGTCGGTTCGTCTCCTGGTGGAGAATCAAGAAAGCTTTCTAACACGGCCCCGGGGGCCCCGCCGACAAGCGTTGCGGTGGCTACCCTCGGCTCTGGGAAGTAGGCAGAACAGAACCCGCCTACAGATTCCGAGCTCACTCGGTGTAAAGCGCTGAAAACCAAGGACGACTGTGGACCGTAGTCATCGAGCCGGTCCACAGCAACAAGTAAAAATTTGTAAATAAACCGGAGAAGGTTACCCATTCCCCGACGATATAAAAGGGTGATGTGACCGGCCTCCCTCAGGGGATCAGGTGCACCCAAAGAAAAAAAAAAATGTGTGGAGCATAGTGACCATTTCCATCAACTTTATCACGGAAAGTTGAATGTGTTTTTCCGCCCCATCTCGGACCCAATTTGCTCAATTTTCGAACATTACATTCAAATGTGATTCTTTTTTCTGCAGTGAACTAATATTTTATCGAATTACGCCATTGCTCAAACATTCCAAAGACCACGGACAGCCATGTGGGAAGTCCTATGCAGTTTTTAATTTAAAAAAAGTTCCAGTCTAATTGTTTAGTTAAAATGGAACAGAATTAAGAAGTCGGATAAGTGGTTTGGTTGAGTGATGATGGATACGTGGTGGACTCCCAGGTGGTGTTGAGGCGGTGGACCGAGACGAGGGTGATAACGCGAGGGTCTACTACTATCTGGTGGGGAACTGGAGCGGGAGGTTCTCGGTGGACCGACTGGACGGCTCCATACTGACGAGGCAGTCTCTGGACCGGGAGCAGCAGGACTCGTACCAGCTCTACGTCAAAGCCACCAACGACCCTGACTACTATGCCTCTAAGGTACAGTCCCAGACATCAAACTAAAAGCTTCCCTTGAAAACTTGCGACAGGCCTGCCCAGGCTGATACTCATTTTATTTCTTGACTCAAAAACATTGGTTTCTCTCGTCTCTCAACAGTTGATATGTTGTCATTTCACTCTAACGATTGTTAAGTAGTAATTAAGTTAGTTAATTACTGTGGCTCATGCCTGGGCTTCAACTTAGAGGTCATGTCGCCTACTACTAGAGCGCTCTTTCGTTGTTCTGGTGATGAGCCCGACCCTACAGAAAGACCTCAGCCGAGTTTTGAACCCGCGATCTTGAGCTCAGTATTTATAAGTAATTTGGATGGCATTAGCAGAAAGGACCAACCAGCATAATGTAAATTTGAACTACTACAATACTGAGATGACCCCAAAATGGTTTTTCACACACGTCACAAGAAAGTCTTATTAAAGTCTCGAAATCACTGCGCGGAACACTACATAATATTATGTAATCTACTTCATTGCCTGTTTCTTGTTTGTGTGTTTTTAAATATATTCGATTGAATCTGAAGTCTCACCCGGATAGATGAGGTCTATGGTCTTTAGACTCTATCTAATACATATGAACTCACAAATAATATTATAGATAAATGAAATAGTTAATTAGTGTGCATTGTTCCGTTCAGGTTATTTCCCGACTGATATAATTTTCGTGTGTTTTCAACTGCTGTTGTTTAAACACTGCGTCTGTCCTCAGTACTCTGGTCGTTCAGATTAGTAAATAAAGACGGCATGATGACATTTTATTTAATCTAGCATTATTTAACAGAAATAGATTCCATGCCTGTGCATCGGGGACAATACGTTCACACACTAGACAGTGTTTACATTGTACGTACATATAAAAACCTATATTAATACAATTTTATTTTGTTTTGATCAGGATTCCTTGGATTTAAAAAATTTAAAAGCATCCGAGAGCATTGCACACCTTACAGTACAAGTTCTAGATGAAAATGACAATGCGCCAGTATTCAGTCAACCCCAGTATAACGCAGGTGAGTTTGATTTATTAAATAATAATTACTAAACATATTAGGAATATTATCACGTCTCCTATTTTACTGTCATAGAAGGAAGTCAATTGAAAAATCTTTGATTTTTTTCCTTTTGACATTTACAAGTGCGAGTCGTGCAGTTTGAATAGGATTAATGCCCAGAGAAAGAAACAGTTTATCCCTTTTTAAAATCCACAATTCAGTTGAATATAATTATTTCTCGATTGACGGTCTGTTGCCAATACACTCTTTAAAGATCACAAAAATAAGTGTTTATTTGAAAACTTCTGGAAATAGTAATTTTTATATTTTAGGAGAATAACAATAAATCGTTTAAATTATAAAGAAAACACGAATGTTTTTTATATTGTCTATTTCACAAGATATATAAAATATATATGGGAGTACTTTCGGTATTGCTACCATCTTCAGCCACGACTTAACAAATACTGAGTAGTTAAAAAACATTCGTGTTTTCTTTATAATTTATTAAGTGTTTCACAATCTCTCTGCAAAAATGTTAAATATCATTAAGAAATCGTTTGCCTGTTCGATTTTCATTGCTAAGCAATCAGTTTCGACACCATTCACAGGCCTCTATTTTGAGCAGTCCGCTTCTCTAAGAAGTTCAAAAACATTCTAAGTGTGGAACCGCGCCAAAACCGGTCGCAAACTAAAGAAAACAGGAGGCAGACTATTATCCTAAATGCCTCAGGTTCAGTTCCCTGAGTGTCAATAGATGTACTGTGTAGGGGCGGTAGTGTCGGCTGGAGGAGGAGAATTGGTGGCCCAGCTGACTGCCACTGACTTGGATGCAGGTCTCAATGGGACACTCTCCTACATCATCCTCACGTCTCACCTCTTCAGGGCCGGCTCCAACCTGTCCTCCGGCTCTGTCATCCCAAGCCCCTTTGCCATTTCTGACTCCGGCAAGTTGACCACGGCTGCCCTCGTTGCTGAGTACAACCAGGAGCGGTTCAAGCTGGAGGTGGTCGCCAGAGAGCGAGCTCCTCCCTTCAACGAGGCCAAAGCGACAGTCAACGTAAGTGATAATCTCCCTTCAATATTTCACATTTACAAGGTATATATAATTATTTAATATATTGTCGCATATATAACTATAAATCCACCAACCGCTCTTATCTGTGCCAGCTAGGTCAATCTCTAAATGAATCAAGTAAAGATTAAAACAAACATTTTTTCACACCTGTTTCAATTGGAAGGATGTGTTATTTTTCACGCTGTAAATGAAGATTGATTTAGCCCGACCTCTCACATATTTTATGTTTTATGCTCGCCGACATTCAAGGTTTCCTCCAACATGATGCCTTGTGATACGAACACATTTTAAATAATGGGGCAAACTCTAAATCCGGCTAGCATTAAATAACAGTATATGATAGATCAGACTACATTTTTATTTTACAATCTGTAGAATGAACACTTCTTACTAGATTAATCATTAATTGTTTGTGTTGATATTGTGCCAGATTTGGATCTATGAGGAGCAGCAGCTGATCCGCGTGATTCTGTCCCGGCCTCCGGAGGAGGTGCACCGGGAAAAGGACCAGATCACGGCCGAGCTCAGCAACGTCACCAACAGTCTCGTTGTCATCGACGACATCAAGTACCACATTGACTCCCTTGGAAACGTTCAGCAGGAATGGTGAGTAGTCTGTCAGACTTGTTCTGCATACCGCTTGTCCCGTAAGTAGCATAGTTTTTCTTAAAGTAATATACGAATGAATGCTTTTTTTGTTAACATACAAAATACGAAATTTAAAATATGTAAGTACACTAAGAAGGAAAGTAAAAATTATTGCTAAGTAAAGAGAACAAATGCAATTATGGCATGTACGTTGTCGGTTAGGTGCGGGCTGAAACTGAATGATTTAACGTTTAGAAAAATAAAATAACATGAGTATGCTAAGTAAAGAGGATGACATTTTTATTTATCTTGTTCCAAGACCTCCAAGCGTTTTCTAAGTCATTTTTGACTTACTTGGATGAGTTGAGAAGCGAGGGATGATGGGGCCCAGCTATTTGTTTTTATGTTCAAATTTCTCTATCCTCATTTTGGCCTTTATTATTAAGACTATTAATACAACACGGAAACTCATCCATGTGGCTTACATTAACATCATCCGTTTAAACCATTTTTGTACCAAATACAAATCCCTCATGTGAAAGAAAGGACTTGTAAGGATTTATTAGTAAAGAGGAAGCCAGTACAGGTGAACTGGTTTCCAGAGTACCCACCCTAGGTATAGGACGAGCGAACCCAACCTAACCATTGTCTATACAGATAAGAAATAAAGAAAAACTTATATATTTTTTTTTTTTAATATTGTCTATTTCACAAACTGTTTTGTGAAATAGACAATATTTAATTCAGCATTCGTTTTTATTTATTTTTTATTGTTTCACAATCTCTGCAAAAAATGTCAAGCATCATACTCGTATATAGAAAAGGTTGGTCTCTTTTCACCTGCACAAGATACACATTCTACCTTCTCCATACTTCCTGCCAACAGCAAGTACAAGCGGATGCGAACCATGTCCTTTTGGCTTGTCCACTAACCAGCTGAGAACGCGAAAATACGTTTAGTGTTCTCATAAAATATAGGATAATTTCCCCAACCAAGGGATTTTGAAGCATGTTTCAGATACATTTCTATTAATAATAGACTCATATAACCCTTCCATTGCAAGTTGGCTGATATGCTTAGTTTATAAGGCCACTATCAACAAAAAAAAGATTGGTCTGGTGTTAACTGTAAGTTTGTGTTCTGTTGAAGGTGCGACATGTATCTGCACGTGGTGGACATAAGGACACAGATGATAGCCACCATTCCTGACGTTCTCAAGCAGATCGACTCACAATACGACTTTCTCAAGGATTATTATGCTGGATTTGCCATTGAAAATGTTGTTGTAAGTCTTCCAAATAGCTCCTTTATAATATTCATTCTGGTTTATTTTTTTAAACATCTGGCAAGATATTGATGATGATACTTTGCAGCCGGCCTACGTGGGCCTCAAGGAGGAGACCTTCGAGCCGGCCCTCGCCGCTCTCATCGCTCTCCTCATTGTGCTCTTCGTGGGATGTGTCTCTGTCATCGTGGTCTGCTGCTGCTTCAGGCACTGGTAACTCCATATACACTAATTAATAAGATATTTATTTTACAAAATGTTAAAAGTAATTAAGCTTAGATCAACTCGTTACCACATGGTCAGTATTGGAGAATCTGTGATTTGTTTCACCTGTTTTTTCTTCTCTGCAGTTAGCATCAAATAGTACCCTTTCGCACTCTGTTCCACTCAGTAGGTACTACCTGTTGTGTTAACTGCTGTTGATGTTTACTGGACATATCCCACCCTTTTTATTATACTTGTCTTAAAATGGTGATCGAAACTATATATATGCGGCGAAATGAAGCACTTTTATATTATAATAAAGAATCCACATTTTAATTGTCACGAATATAACAAAATAGGGAGCGCCGGGAGCTCAGAGGTAGGTTTTTCATTTCGGACGTGAAAAAACCTTGAGCATGAGCCAAGGCCCTTAGTTTATTTTATCTGGGAGGTAAAATAAACTTAAGCACACCGTCCTTCGGATGGGACGTTAAGCGTTGGTGCGATGTCAGGTACTCGTTAAAGGCCCCTTCCCTAGGTGAATAAAAATTGATGATAATTGATTGTGTTTGGTTGCTTGATCAGGATCGTCTCAGAGCCCATAGACATGAAACAATCCGACATGCTCATCAAGAAGACCGTTATGGACGACCTCAACACCACTGAAAACCCACTATGGATTGAGCAGTAAGTTGCAAACTCTTCATTTAGTTCACTTATTTTAATTAACTATTTTTTGGTTCAGTAACCTCTTTAAGTCAGTGGGTGCAAGTAATGTTTTTATTTTTTTTAATTATTCACATTTCGAAAGAACTGGTAGTACTATTTACCATCGGAACTGAAAAATTGTTCGAATAAAAGCTGTGGGGAATGTTGCTTCCAGCCGCAAGGAGCGGATATGCTGCGTTGTTTAACGTTTTTTTAAACTTTAGAGAGCCCTGTTGGAATCCCAAAACTTCAACAGTTTTAAAAACGATTTTACATGCTTCTACTGTATGGTAAGAAGCATCTTTCGAGCGCTATCCATATAATGTTGTGTCTTATCCTTATGTACAGTGTTCCTTGAAGATTATTAGAGATTTTTATGGTGTTCATTAGCTTCGTGTTTCTTCCAATAAGTGAATAAAGACTAACATGCTGACCTGTATGCAGTTTTACTTAATCACAAACAGATTTCTTCCCCATAAATGTGTGACAGTATATCTAGGAAGTGCGTTAATATTGTATATATTTGTGTTGCAGGAAGCTGAAGCTGTACGAGGAGCAGGAGCTGACGATGCATGTGTTCTGTGAGCCTGAGGGAGCCCAGTTGTCCTCGGAGGACCCACGTGACTCCATAGACATGTCCGCTGTAAGCCACCCCATATTCACTTTCTAAAGAATTTAGATCTTTACTTTTCCAGATGTATTTAGTTTAGGGTAAGTCCTATAATCGGTTAATAATTCTATGTTGCGTTTTTATACGGAATTTCTTTTTTTACAACCATCAGAAGCCAAAAATTTCTATGTGAATTTTAAATTATCAAAACTCGCTCAAAACACCTTCCAAAAAATAAACATTTACAATGAATACCATTCAATGTAACAAATTAAGTAATATAACAAAAACAAATTTATTAAAAATTCCATTTTGCAGCCTTTTCATAAATTCTATGACTGATCAAAGAAATCAGTCACAGAATTTATGGAAAGGCTGCAATATGGAAGTTTTAGTCAATTTGTTTTTGTCATATTTAATTCTCGCAGTCTCAACCCCTGAGTTCGAACCGGGTATCTTGAGATTGTTAAGCTCCTGTCCTTGCCCGACTGTTTAGTTTAACAATTACGTCATGCCACTCGCCCTCATTATTTGACTTAGTGGCCTGTCATGAAATAGTTGAATTCGGTAATACATATTTGTAAAGTGTTTCTACAAAACACAAGTTGCTATCACACCAAATTCACATTTAACCTTTGTGATTGGCTTTAAATGGATAAACCTATCATTTCAGGTGGATAATACGTACGCGACGATCCAGCACCCCAACAGAAGGAGCTCGCTGAACACAATGTTGTCCTTGGGGGCTGGGGACTACGCCACCTTGGGGGGCTCTGTTCTGCCCCTGGACAACGGCAGTTCCCACAGCCACAGCCAGCAGGTGAGGGAGCCTCGTGGGTAATTTAATGCTCGGCGACCTTGTAACACTTGGGGGCACCAGTAGCAGTAAACATAAATTATAATAATGCAAATAATAATAAAATAAACAAATAACTAAAAT
Organism: Aradus depressus; assembly: GCA_963662175.1. NCBI lineage: Eukaryota > Metazoa > Arthropoda > Insecta > Hemiptera > Aradidae > Aradus > Aradus depressus. Next base: position 29,181,584 of record OY759226.1, on the reverse strand, counting down.
ACCTACATGTGTTATGGATAAAAACAAATAAAAATAGAATAGATTTGCCCAGCCACCTCTGTCTGGCCTCTCTGAGGACGGGACAGACCCCAACAAAATGGAACAGGTCCTCCACCTCCTTCAGGTTACACAGCAAACAGAGAAATCGCTCTTCTGTCCTGCCCATGTTGAAATTTAAGTATATCAGCTGTCCCCTAAACTTCATTATGGTACGCATAAAGTGTAATCATTAATGTAGTGTTCCTCAATCAAAATTCGAGTTGTTAATGATAGTAGACAGACCATACATAGTTTAATATATATATATATGTAATATAATATATTAATTAAATGATAATACGTATATATAGGAAGAGTGAGGTAAGTCCTAGTTTACTTTACTAGCCGATAGAATTTCCAGACATGTGAACGGAACAGCTATTTTGATAGCAGTAATAGTGGTGTGAGCCTTTGGTTTCTCATAATGAACCTAAAGTGACTTACACCACAATGGCTTTCAACCCTTCATATATATTTTGAATAATGGCATCTGAGCTCTCCTTCACGGTTCATTTTCAAATGTAACATGTAAGTTTCGCTCAAGCACTATACAACTCCAACCCCTACTTTTGACTAGGGAATCATACTTTTTGATACATTTTGGTGGTCAAATCATTTCTCTAAGTGCAGTACTGAATGAAATCAGTATTTCACTAAAATCGTTTTGAAGCTTTAAATATATGACTTCACATATCAAACAATTTAAAACAGTTTACATAGAAAAAAAAATTCGGCACCTTTGGCCATCATTCTTATTCACAAATCTAGAGATATGTTTTTCAAAGCTCGGCCCGAATATCTGCAGCATTCTGCGAAAATCAAAACAATGTAGTCACATGTAAAAATGTTCGATAAATTATGAAGTATCATACACAAAAATGAGATGGAGAAATTAATCAAGGGGTAATCTGTAGAATTTATGAACATAAATCACAGAAAAAAATCGCAACATACTATGGAAAATCAAATCTGTTCTCTCTTACGAACGAATTCGAAAAAGGTATTGTTGGAACTGATTTGAGCTAACGGATATGTTGCAGATGCTGGAGGCTGCGCTAGGATTCCAGGGCTCCACGTTCCAGGTGCCAGAGAAGGGGGATCTGTTGAGGGCGAGATCAGAGCTGGAGCTTCGCGTCAATAAGGATGGACAGCCTGAGTTCGTATCGGAGCTGATATAGCTCGCCACTACAGAGGCAGTCCGGCCGCGCCTCCACAAAATCAAACAATTTATCTCTATTGAATTGTTAAAATTCATGTTGTCAGTAGGATATTATAGAAAAATGTACTCGACAGTAGTTTCGCCCGTTACCTGAGTCATCAGTGAGTCGTATACCATCTATATATATATTTTTTCCTTCACCTCACTTGGTCGATATAGTGTAATTATCATATGTGTGTTAAAAATGTGTTTCTCCTGTGGCAAGTTATCTCCTTTCATTGCCTTCTAAACTCATCTTTGAACACTGGGGACTTGGGTTTCTCAACCTCAGATCCTACAAATGTGCTAAAATTACTTTTAATTTATATATATTTAAATATTTCTCTACTTATTGGTTTTTTTACTAAAAATTTTATCGGTAAAAGTAACGGAAATTCAATTATCAATAAAAAAGTTATACAAGAATATATTTATATCGAGGACCGTTTTTACTTTTTTCTGTATTCCCTTCATGTGATCTTATGGTAAACAATTACTAAATTTAAAAATGTGTTTCTTTTAGTCGTGTGAAGTTAGGTGAGGTGAACGAAAACAACTCAGAGAAGTAGACGTCCATATGTTTGTATTGTACATTGAATGCTGATTTTACTTTTTTCCCTGCTCTATAAAACATTCCCCCCCCCCGAAAAGAAACAATCGTTACTTCACCTATCGTTTGAGTTTTGTTTACTCAAAAATATTTCACAGAGCGAGCATTCCTGTTTTGATCTTGGATTGACCCTTTTGCTTACCGATATGATAAAATGTGATAGAACCAAAATTATAGAGTATATTTCCTCTCGAATGGGTTAACTTTCAATTATTTACGTCTAAAGACTCGAGAAATACAAGCAGAGCAACGCATTTTGGAAAGCTGTCTTCACTCCCATTTTTCATACTTTTTGTTTGGTCTATTTTTTTTTAATTTAGTTTACAGAACATCCAATTTCCGACCAAGTGGTGGATACTTAATACGACTTTCCTGATCCGAGATAAGTATAGTGTTTGAGGCCTGAACATGGACAATATTGTTTCTTCGAGTTTCTTCTCCCCTAAACGACTCAGTTGAAGATCAAAAATAATAGTATCTAAATTTTAGATCATCAAATTTTCTACTTGATGAGTCTATGTTAAATGTATTATGAGTTTGCTATACGTCTAGAGATTTTAGGACATATTAACAAAAAAAATATATATATATAAATGTGTAATTCCAGCGTGTTTATGAAGTTTTGGCGCTTCATACTGTGGTAAGCAATGCTCTAGGGCTAAGACATTTTTTTATGAGTCAATAAATGACGAAAATAACGGCTGTTTTGGGTTTTTTTTTTTCATAATTGCATTATTTGTCGCCTGGGCTGCCGGTCTGTTAGTATTAACCGTTGTATCAGAGCCATTATCTGTCATAATACTTTCAGGGCCATAATTAGTTAATTTATTATAGGTAAGTTGTGTGTAGTATTGATAAATAGCTTTCGTTGTCCTTTTAAGGTTGGTTATGTGTCCAAAAGTGCCAAATGAAATGATCCCTCCTCATGATTTTTAGTTTATGATTTCTACAAAGAGTTCTAACTTTACTATTGTTATTGATGTAAAATACATATTGTATAAAATCTAAGTAACATCCCCCCCCCCCCCCCCCCCCCCTTTATTATGTTTAAATATAAAATCAAATTTAACATTACTTTGAGTAAGTAGGTATATTTTAGTATAAAGGTCTTTGTACTTAGCCTAGCAACATCTCATTCACTAGACCAGAACTGATTTTTTAAAATGTTTGTCTGTGATCTGTTAATTTTTTTTTTTTTTTTTTTTTCGCACCACAACGAAATTTATACTGTATTTTGTTTTTATTCTGTAATTTTCATTCAAATCCTGCAGTTATATTTTTAATGAATAAAGTTGTAAAAAAAATGTAGTGCCTTAAGATTATAATTGAGGGGGTTAGAAGCAAAGGGATGTAAGTGACAAAAATGTCATTTCGAGATAATTACCTTCAAAGTAATAGGAACATCGTAAATTCAGATATTACCCTGGTATTTTCCACTAGTAACAGCATTACTGGTACTAACAATCGTTCTGATCATTAGCCAGTAGTCAGGGTAGGTGTCAAGGAAGATGTTAACACACATATCTCAATTTCAGCCGAATAGTCACTTACATCTTTTTGCTTCTAACCCCCTCAATTGTTGAAATAATTGTATGTATATTAATAACTAGGTATATGTAATTTAAATATTACTGTGATTATGAATTAATAAAAACTAGGTGTTTATTGATAAACTGGTAACATTAAGGAATCGGAGCTATCTGAATAGTTGCAACTTGGACCTAGTCCGTTTCAAGTAAGTTTGCCCTCGGATCAGCCCCTACCCTCGCACTAGCTACCCCCTCATATCCCCTGTGGGCCAGAAAATTGATTTGTAAGGGCAAAAGTGCCGAGTGGCGGTAGCAAGGCCGGCCCATAGCCTCCTTGATCCGTGGGAAAAGTTAATTAAAACCGACTATACTATAGTCGACAATATATGATTGTTTATATATTTTTTGACATTTAAGACAGTGTTAGTCCAACATAGCCACCGGAAACGAACAACGCTTCTTATAGTGGAATGTCCATTAAGCCATAATTAACTGTTAAACATTATTCTTTTTGAGGCAAATGGCATCAGGATTATTCTTGTCAGCTATATGTGATTAATCCTAACTCAACAAATAGTTTTGATCTAAGCTGATGGATGAGCTTTGATCTACTGTGATTGCTCTGTATTTTTTATGAATGTACATATCTTGTTTTGTAATAATTGTATATTTATAATTGTACATAAATTATTATGAAATTTACATTCCATTTTAATATATTTAAAATAACGATTGGTCAATATGCAAGAAAGCCCTTACTATTCATATCGCAGCATACTTGTTTTTTCAGAAACAAAAATAATTTCAAAAAAAAGTTTGCCTTTTTTTCGAATTACATATACAAATGCTTTATATTGTACAGTAAAATTGTTTCTCAGTGAACAAAATAAAAGACAATTTTTTTAAAAATAGTGTTGCTTTTCTTCGACCAGTTAGCACCTCAACGATATGTCGGTTGTGGAACTCAATCATTCGACTGGAACATCAGCGCTTATCACCTGGGCCAGTACTGCCAAGAATATGCCAACCGAAGCTACCACCTGCAAGATACAAATTACGCCAACATAAGATGTACTTTGAACAAAATGGTTTCATCTAAGGTTTTCAGATATTAAAATTAAAAAGCAAACATTTTTCATTAGCGTAGAAAAATCCAGGAAAACAATTGATTGTATTAAACAACTTCTAAGTTGAGAAACGCGGACATATTGTGGAAACTTGTAATAAATAAATAAAACAAACTTAGTGGAATAGACAATATTTCAAAAATAAGTTTGTTTTATTTATTGATTGTATTAAAGGTTTGAGAAAATGGTAAAGTTTCTCTTAAGAGTAGCTAATTGACTTCTTATAAACGGGAGGTAACACTAGTCTCCTTTGTAGAAATAATTTTGTTGACAAAAAAATAGTGAAAAAGATCCACCTAATTTCATTCAAGTACAAATTTTGGTTTAGGTTTAGTAATTTTTTTTTTTTTTTCAAACTTCATAAAAAAGTTCCTTTGCCAGTGGCTTGAGTGTTTCTCTTGTGACGTTTCGACATATTATCTAGTTTTTGAAAGATTTAAAAAAATATATATTAAAGGGAATATTTCGGCCTTTTTAGGGTATAAGAATCCGATCTGTAATAATGACGAATTTATGTCTCTGGTCAACTGAAAAATATAGTTTCTGAACAGTACAAGCACTTAGAAACATTAATTGAATTTGTGTTGAATTTCAAAAAACTGTTAAGTGACAAAAAAAATAATTTTTCATTATTTAGTGTCAGTTGCATGTTACTGCTTTTACGAATAACTATTTATTCCCTCGATAGGGAGCAGTAGCGTGAAATGAGTGATTTTTTAGACAGCCGATTGATCGGGAAGTATGGTCTATTGTGAAATAACTAAAGTACATTTTTCGCAAAACTTATTAGTTAGAAGACTTGAGCCTCGATATGACATTGTAATTTACTGGAGGGGCGAGTGGAGTGCTGCCGCGTTGAACTCACTGTGTGTTCTTTCATGTGGCTGTCTCGAGACACAAAAGCCACTGTGTTGCTTGTTTCCGGTTGAAAGTGGAAAACAAGAAACAAGAGGCTGCTATGGCTATCTCAACTCGACGCTTTCCAATTCCGGGATTGGAAATTCTGAACATTTTGAAATTCATGTATACTTTTAATAACAAATTGTGTTCACCTGGCCCTGTTCTCACATGTATCTTGAGGTTTTGTTATCTCTAAAGCCTAGTACACACTAGTAGACCATGTTGCGCCATTTGTCTATAGGCGGTCTATAGACCGTCTTGATACACCGTTCTTTGTCTCGTCTAGCGTCCACACTACAATGTGAATTTCTCAGTCTCATCTTCGCAGTCCACCATGGAGGACATTGTTTTGTGTGGAATGAGTTCCTGCTTAATGCTAATTACAAGTGAAAGAAAGCGAAAACGTAAACTTGGTGTACGCGCGAAGTGCTCGCAGAAGGACCCAGGTTCGGTAATGCATTATTAAATAAATTAAGACTGGAAGACGCCATGGGTTTTCGAAATTTCACCCAAATTATTATTAATATTCAATTTTTAATAACAAAACCAATATAAAATTAGACGATGAGGAATAAATCAATGCAAAACATTTTAGGATTGGTATAGTTCTGTACAAAATCACTAATGCCATTGCTAATTTCATCCCTTGACTGCTGCGGAAGTTGATCATCTCCAACTCCTTCTATACTACCTGCAGTTGGTGTAGAAGGATTTTAGCAATAACTGTCTTGCGAAACGTATTGATGAGATGAAGGTGGATGTGGCGTCTGAATGGACGGAACTTTGGAAAATAACTGTAAAGATCCGAACCACACCACTCGGAAGCTGGAGACAGACTGGACGTGTCTCGCCTCTAGACGCCGAGTGACGTCCACACTGTCAAAATGTTGCGCAATATGTCTAACGTTGCATGAAGTCTCCCATTCCGATCGGACTTTAGACCTGCGATTTTTGGTCTCGCAACAGGCCCATAGACGGGGATTGGTCTATAGACATGTCTACGTAGACAACCTGAGACACATCTCTGAGACAAAAATCGTGCAACATGTCTACTAGTGTGGACTAGGCTTAAGAAAACGACTTGGAACACTTAGATCTCCTGGATTTACTTACAGAATGAATCATTGCAAAGTCAATAGGAAACAATCCACAAGCAGTGAACTCAACCCTTCTGTTCATTTCTAGCTGGAGTATCAACTTTTTCTATAAAAAAAATTATAATAATTATCCTTCCAAGTAAAAATATAATTGAATGAAGCGAGCGAGTCGCTCACTTACATACTTGACCTATCTGTTAATTTTGTGGTTTTGTAACTCGAAATAGGCTGAACTGTTTGAGATATTGAAGATATCAACCGGTCGATATTGGTGAAGAAAGTTGTATGCCAAATATAATAGAACAATGAATGTTAATCCCCTAGACATTACCAGTTAATTATCACTAAAGAAAGGGCCAACCTTAACAATGCAGTCATAATAACAACGGCCTGTAGAGTGCAGTCATGGCTGGAAGATAGCAACAGTTGGCGCCCTACGAGGCCTAATTTGCCCAAAAGTTGAGTTGTTTGTAAATTATATTGTGTATTATGTTTCGTATCGATGTTTACTATGTTTCTGGGATAATTTGAGCATTATAGAATACAGTTATATATTGCTATCGCCCGCTCGGTTCAATTGTAAATAAGTTAGTAACCAACATATGTAGTTATTCCTTGGGTAAACAGAAAACTTACTCTGGACAGAAGTCTTCTCTCAGACAACATCAGTCTATACAAAATTCTGTTGGTCTTCGCACCCTAAAAATGTCATATCATACATCAGTTGGCACTTTATATGTCAACTTTTAGATTGAACAAAAAAAAAAACTTACTTCGTTAGCAGTGACAACGCAAAAAGAAGGAACCAACAACAGGTGTCCCAGCGTGTACGAGAGCCAGCACAAAGACATACTTAACTCGAACACATCCAGGACTTGTTTGTTTAAAATGTTATGTGAGTATTTGAAAGTATTCCAGGCATGCTGTAGAAGGTGGATGTAGAAGAAGGTGAGTTTAGAGAGGAGCGACCAGGAGTAGACAGAGTTCACATCTTCCGCGGCTTTACAAACCCAACAGTGAAGTTTTATCAAAACCTCCAAATCTTTCTGTCTAAGAACGGACAATGCCCTATTTAGAGAAGTCATCTGGCATTTCACTATGCATAATAAAGCAAAAAACTGCATTCCGATACAATTAATAAGAAAAATATTAATAAAGAAACAAAAATCATGAAGAGGATAAAGAAAGCCCTTGTTCCACTTTCCAAATACATAATATAATGAGATCAAAATAACTGATAATGAACGTAAAAGGAAGGCGATATAAAAATCATTCAAAGAATATACACAAGGAAGTTTCATTTTTGCCAAATTTTCTTCAAATCCATTAAAAACTCTTATGCATGAATACAATTTACTTCTTCTGCACAAAAATTGAAAAATACATAAGAAGGGCGAAACTGAAAGGAAAAAAATGTTTACAGTGTAACTGATTAAATCAAATGTTTGTGATTGATTTTGCATAATTTGCTATATAATGCAAAAATTACTTGCCACATTAAGAGAAACCACTATAAGTGATATTAATGCAAGGGGATTAGATATTGTCCAATTTTCATAAAAAGGAAATAATCCTAATAAACGAGAAAAGTAAAATATGGGAGAAAATAGTTGATGGAAAGTTGTAACAGTCATAGTTACGTTTCGGTCACTGGCAGATACTGACGACATTGGCTGATATTATCGCCCCCGAACTAATGTCCACCTCCATTAGAAGTCCAAACACATTTGTCTTTCTTTTATTTGTTTGGGCAGACGGGGCAAGCTGGTGCCCTCGAATCTACTCTACTGTTTGGGCAGACGGGGCAAGCTGGTGCCCTCGAATCTACTCTACTGTTTGGGCAGACGGGGCAAGCTGGTGCCCTCGAATCTACTCTACTGTTTGGGCAGACGGGGCAAGCTGGTGCCCTCGAATCTACTCTACTGTTTGGGCAGACGGGGCAAGCTGGTGCCCTCGAATCTACTCTACTGTTTGGGCAGACGGGGCAAGCTGGTGCCCTCGAATCTACTCTACTGTTTGGGCAGACGGGGCAAGCTGGTGCCCTCGAATCTACTCTACTGTTTGGGCAGACGGGGCAAGCTGGTGCCCTCGAATCTACTCTACTGTTTGGGCAGACGGGGCAAGCTGGTGCCCTCGAATCTACTCTACTGTTTGGGCAGACGGGGCAAGCTGGTGCCCTCGAATCTACTCTACTGTTTGGGCAGACGGGGCAAGCTGGTGCCCTCGAATCTACTCTACTACAACGGCAGTTTGTCCTTCATTTTATTCAACTTGTTTCAACCCTAACAAATTAAAGGAAATACAACAGACATGAACGGGACTCCTTTATATTAAAGCTGTCACCAAATGTCTATTATGAAGGAAATTTATTTTATTCAATAAAAAAATAGATAATAATCGGTATATTTGTAAACAATACAACAATATATTTGTAAAACATTTTATTAATTTTACTAATTTACCAAAACATACAAATCAATGTCTGAATACATTTTTGTGACATGTGTTAACAATATAGTGGAAAGCCAATAAAAACAAAGAACTTGTTTAAATGGTATGCCTAATTCCACAAAAAAAAGAAAAGAATATAATATATACATATATTATACGTATAGTGTACCGCTTTCGCCTTACTCCACCTGAGCACTTTATAAATACGACCAACTAGCAAACTTAAATGTCACTTTGATGATGGCGTGAGCCGAACCGGTGCACATATCTAAATATATTTTCGTGGAATTAGACATTTTTTAAAATGATTTTATACCTATTGTAGACGTGCGAAAATCCACGATCACGTTTTCAACTATTTTTCACGTTTTAAGGTTTCTTGAATACGTTTTGACCATTTTCGCGATGATGTCCGTATATGTTGATTGGGAAATTGTGAGCTCTCTACCGCATAAACGACTGTAGGTAGCCATGAACTTGAAATGAAGGGATCACATGTGCTATGTTACGCTATCTTATTAGATTTTGGCCGACAATTGAGACCCCTTTACTCCGAGAAATTTTATAAGATACCTCATAAGGGGTATCATAACATAAGTATATGACCTAATCAAAAATTTTTTCAAGTAATAGTTGTAGAGAACATTGTTTGAAGTACATATTTTAAATGAAATACGATCTTACGCCGAAAACCGTCTTGAAATGTAGGTTTGAAACACATATTTTTAAACGTTTCCTTGATTTACCTCAGAACAGTTAGGTCCTATCAAATAAATTAATTCTTACCAAAAATGTTCCTCATAAAATTTCCAATCGCTAATAAGTCCTTAGATTTGAGAGAGGATCAATATAAATTATTGTTAAAGGCGCCCGAAGAATGTAAACTAAATGTCTATAAGGAATATATCCAAGTAATGTTTAAATCGTCACTCACCGCAACGAACTTTAAAAAATGGTTTTATGCGTTATTTTTCTTTTTGAAAAATTATAAAACTGAAAAAAAAAAGTGATGTGGCCATTACAGTACTTGTTATACCAACCACACTTACTCTGTCTCTCTCCCCCTTCTCCATATTAGCGTTACTGTGTAAAAAGAGGGGGAGTGGTTGGTATAAGCAAGTCCTGAAATGACCACATCACATATATTTCCGTTTAACCCCAGACACTGCGCATTAGTCGTAATATAAAAGTTAAACAAGCTATTTGTTGTTATTTATACAAATCACCTCACTTTTCAAAATGAAAAATTATATTATACCAAATAAATAAGAGAAACGACCAATATTACTTCTCTAAATTTCAATTTTTAGCGTAGAATACTCTTCATTGCTCCTTAATTGATACTTTTATTATAAATGTGTATGTCACAGCCAGATACTTAAAAGTGGAATAAATACCAATAGTCTTGTTTATTTAGTGTGTAGAATCAAAAAACGGATTCGGGAAGAGAAAAATAAAGTATTATGTAAATTCACTCAGTTTCGGACGGCCTGGCCTACACCGGCAAACTCTTCACGACTTAGCGGCTTCAGATTTAACCCAGGAACTTGCTCCTCGAACTCTAAATCTCTGAGTTTATTCACGTTCACCTTTAGATCACTACGCAACTTATTTATTTCAACATCTGCCATATTTTGATCATTCATCAGAAGCTCTCTCACTTTTACTTTTGGCATCTTGATTAATACAGGACCAATGGCTAACCAAGTCTTCTTGTCTTTTGTTCTTTCTAAAGCTCTAATTCCTACTCTATTTTCATTTCTTCTTCCGTCTAAAGCCACAACCTCAGATTGATCTCGTAAAATTTCTTCAGCTAATTCTTCAACAGGTATCAAACAATTTAAAGCCCTAACTGGATTTTCCATCATCTCAAAAATACCAAAACAAACTATAATTCAACTTCACTGTTAGGAACCTATGCAAACCCTGTGGAAGTGAAAGTACTAAGTAAACAAAACTCAATCCAAACCGAAAAAGCAGCAACAACAATTGTTACTTCTCTTACTTTAAAAAAATATAAGGATAACCATACAAATTCGTATCAACTGATGCAGCGAATTCCAGAACTCACCGACTAATATTTAAAAATCCATCCAAGTTACTATTAAATTACAAATAGAGTTAATTTTAAATGTAACATAATGTTACTTAGCAGGAAAAATAAGTCCATTCATAATACAAATTAGAAAAGTCCCTTTATAAAGATATTTTTCTTTCAAATTCAGGCATTTATATTTAACCAATGAACTAACAATTAAAACATGGAACTCACTGATTTAAAATAATCGATAGTTAGAAAAAATATTTTGAGTATCTTTATATTATATACAACTGAATACTAAAGGCTTCTGCCGTAAAATATTCCCGAAATTATTCCTGCTTCCAATGCACATACAAATATGAAAATTGGCGTTGAAAGTAAATCTTGGACCACATATAAACAAGTTCACTGAACAACAAGATTGCCTTACTTCTCTGGAAAGTCGAGGGGTGTGACGTACGACGAGGACACCTATGCCCGCCATATTCAAACAATATGGTTACTTACATGCAATAAGTAACCACAAAAAACTTTTTTCTTTATATCATTGTTTTTAATGTTTAAGATGAGAGTTGCTTACCATGATTATTCTATATTATTCGGCAGTTCCATTTTTAATTTCATTCTATAAATAAGTTGGGAATTCGTTATAATTAACTAATTTGTACTTTCTTGTACATTATTATAAGAAAGTATTGTAATTGCACATTGCAAAAATTCGAAATTTATTAGTTTCAATCAATGAAATCACACGTTTTGAGCCCGAGGAAAAAAGGCTGATTTGCACAATTCATGCTACATTAATTGTACAATATACATATTTATCCCGACGGCTGTGTCACATATTCCACAGCAAGATATGGAAATGGAACATAAATGGTGTCATAACAGAATTCCAAGTTTTAAAAGCTATATTTCTATATTGCATTTTTTAATTAATTCACTTAGGTATTGGTATTGAAATCGTAAGATACTCATCAAGGTACTACCCTTGCACAAATTATTTTTTATCAACTAAGTTTTCTCTCTCCCTCTAAACTCCTCTTCGGCCAATTTGGCTGTAAATCAATAAGGTGTCTCAGGAACTTTTCAATTCTTATATGAAATTTCGTGTCGGTACATTCATTACATTGTCAGTTATCTAGTTATTGTACCTCATGCCCGGGCTTCAAGTACGAGGTCATATCGCCTACTTACCAGACCACTCTTTTGTTGCTCTGGCGGACATGAGCTCGACTCTACTATGGGAGTCCTAAATGTTGTATTCCTTGAATACTTTATGGTTATCTTCGCGATGATGTCTGACTGTTTGTGTATGTGATTGGAACCTTGTGAGTGCTCTAACTCAGAAACAATTGTAGCTATGAACTTCTAATTTGAAATGAAGATGTCAAATGAGCTAACTTAGAACTGTTTAGATTTTGGCCAAAATCTAACGAAAATTGAGACCACATTATTTCGGGGCTTAAGTACATTTTACAAGATGAATTTGAAAATGATTAGTCCTATCGAACAATTGGTTCTTACAAAAATGTTCCTCAACCTTTCAACCAGAATATACTTTTCATCTTTACTTATGTTTTTTTTTTCCCGCGGGAAATGAAACAATGGAAGTTCTGGATTACGAATGGAATTTTCACTACAATACTACGCTGAAAACGCGAAGTAATTATTACTCTATTCGCTTCTCCAGCGGAGGATTGTAGAGTAAATTCCATTAGTAATCCAGAACTTAGATTGTTTAATTTTCCGCGGAAAAAAACCCATAAGTAACAATGAAAAGTACATTCTGGTTGAATTTACCCAAAATAACCGAATGAACAAATGTAGAAAATAGTAGGTGGTCCTTATGGCACCAAGTCTTCATATTTCTAAAAAAACATTTATAAAGCAATATCAGGATAGATTGTCTCCAACCAGATACGATGGTCGTCGACAATAAGTAAAGATGAAAAGTATATTCTGATAAATTTTACTCGAACTAGCCGAACAAGACACGTAGAATGTAGGTCGACCTTGTGCTACATTTCTTCATATTTTCTAAAAAAAAACCATTAATACAGCGATGTCAGTAGAATGGCTTCAACCAGATACGATGATCGTCGACCATAAGTAAAGATAAAAAGTATATTTTGGTTGATTTTACCCGTAATAGCCTAAGAAGAAATGTAGAATGTAGGTCGAAGAAACCAGGCCCTTGCGACCAAAGAACTAGGTATTTCAATTTTCGGGGGCCTGGTTCACGCTCCCAGATTCGGATTCTCCTCCACGGTTCAAGACCCGCCCTGGGATCGAAGGTTCCGGACCCATGCTTTCACCATGTAGCGGGTTGGAATCCTGTCCGGCAGTTATTATAACCAACTATATAACCAACTACAACACCGTTAAAGAGGGTGTTCTTTTCCTCGCAGATAAGAAAAGGTCGTCGATGAATCACAGTCTATGTACTTCCCCAGCCCGAATTAATCAAATACGTTTTCGCTCTTTCTCCAAAGCTCCGTCAAATCTATCGTTTGGGCTAAAACTCAATATTTGATTTACATGGGGCTTCTGAATCCTCAACTAAATTTTGTATCGATATATTTATTATATCGGCAGTTATTGGGGTAATTGAGTCGAGCCCCCTTCTCTGGTCCCATCTTTCGATTTCCCAGAAATTTAATAGGGGCCGTCCTTGTGGGATTTTGAATTAAAATATATAATTTCAAGTCCTTACATTCATTACAACGGCAGTTATTGGGTTTTTGAGCTCAGTCCCCCCTTTGGAACACGCTACCTGCGCTATCCCCCCCCCCCCCCCCCCCCCCCCCCATTTACATTTTGAGATCTAATATCTAGACACAATGACTACCGACTAAGCTAACAGGCAAGCCAATTTATCTTTCCACCAGACACCACAGATAACTCACAATATAAAATACCTCCGTCCTTCATCAAGGAACAACGGAACTATACAGCCTCGTCATCGTCGGTAGTTGTTTATATTTTCGCTATGATTATTGTAATAATTATGCTCCAACTACAATTCATTAATTTTATCATTATTTATATAAAGCTAAAAGCTCATATGAGTTTTTAAATATATTCTATTTAATAAAATATAAATCTACTCCAGACTTTAAAAATATTATTACATTTAAAAACGGACTATGAAAAACTATTGATGGTGAAGAAAATACTGTAGATGGATCCGATAAGCCAAACTATCGATCGACAGTTCTCCAACTTTATTTCAGGGATGCGAACAAACTTTATATGAGGTACTGGGCGGATCAAACACCTGTTGTGTATTTGTTTCGGGGAGGTTATTTTATTGTTTTATTAGTTCTTATTTTTGAGACAGATGGATAAGTTAAAAAAGTTTTTGAATGGAGATGATCGGGACGATGATAGCTCAACTGGAATATTCCCTGTAAGTTATAAAAAAAAAGTATATATACTTAGAAACTCGTTGATTACCTGGATGTTTTAGTAGACAGATCAAATGCATTTTATTATCAATTTATTTGAATTAATTTTTAATATGATTTCTCTATTATTAATCATTGTTCCAGAACTTGGAAAGCCATTCATTGAGTTGGGAAACTCGGATCAAAGGATTTATTGTTTGCTTCATTTTAGGAATTATAATATCTGTATTTGGAAGTTTAGCCCTATTTCTTCATAAAGGACTCTCACTGTTCGTTCTGTTTTATACTGTCGGCAATCTAGTCTCAATGATGAGGTAATATTTTATGATCTTTCTGCGCATTTGTGTTTCTATTTCAAAAATGTCTTCTAAGATTTCTATTTACAGTACTTGTTTTTTGATGGGACCACTGAATCAGTTGAAAAGAATGTTCGCACCAACTCGGATTGTTGCAACGATTTTAGTTCTAGTTATGATGGGACTCACCTTATTTGCCTCCATTTATGTAAGTTTTATTTTTTGTGTTATTATGAAATGGTATCTTGAGAGATACTCTGCTCTGCTATGGTAACCTGCCGTATAAGTCTCCCTTCGATCTCATGAATTCCTCTTCTCTAATGTCATTTTTGGGCCCTCCCCAACCCCCTCTCCGCTCAGAATTTTGGAATGCCACATAGCCTATATCCTAAGTTGGGCCTCTTTTAACTACCTTGCAAGTTTTCGATCAACCGTTAAGATACCAGTATTCATTTTATGTTTTGGGCCCCCATGACCCCTTCCTTGTGGAATTTTATTCAACTCCTATCGACCTTTTTGAAGATCATGGGGGAAGTTTAATTTTTTAACAGCTGTAGTACCCATGGTATGGGCGTGAGGGCATTCTTCTTAATGTCATTTGGGGCTTTGATATATTACTAGTCTTGAGTTTGAAGAAAATAGCAATTTAGTATTTTAAATAACAAGGAGGGCTGCTCGGTTAGTGGCCGTAGCCGTGCTACATCTCATCAACCGTTAGAGCGTTGTAATTTCACGTTGCGGGCCTCTCACAAACCCCCTTTGTGGGGGGAGATTGAGTTGCCACATAGCTTATCTTTGTACCGGGATTATAAGGATGCAGCATGTGAAATTTCATGAAAACCCGATCAACCGTTGAAGAACTAACACTCATTTTATGTTCTGGGCCCCCATATTCAACATTTCGAGATGCCACATAGCCTACCTGTATACTAAGACCCTGCAATCTCATGAGGTCATAGGTTCAGCCATTTTCCCGTGAAGCTCAGAACATACATGCGTATAAAACATATAAAGAAAAGCGTGTGTTTTTAAAAATATTGTCTATTTCACAAGGTGGTGTTCAACAAGTGTACAATCCTAACTGTCCCTTTTCAGCTCCCATGGGTTTTTTTCCTGTTCCTCCTGTACAGTGAACTCTTAAAAGCACGAAATACATTAAAAATAAAATTTTGTCTCAAGCTGAAATCTTAATAATAAAAGAAAAATGTCGAAATAGTATTTGCTGATTAAAATACAAATGTATATTCATGTATGAAATAAATCAAAGATGACCATAATAAATATATGAATAAAAATAAAAATACATAAAATAAAGATATGTACATAG
The DNA here is from genome assembly GCA_963662175.1 of Aradus depressus. Taxonomy (NCBI): domain Eukaryota; kingdom Metazoa; phylum Arthropoda; class Insecta; order Hemiptera; family Aradidae; genus Aradus; species Aradus depressus. The sequence continues at coordinate 29,165,559 of OY759226.1, read as the reverse complement.
TTTTTTGAAAGAGTAAGTACGTATACACAGAGACTGGAGGATTATATTATTGGCGATAAAAGGGGTGAGTATTTGAGATTGGTCTGTTCGTTCATTCAATTTCCTTTTTGTAGCGCTCTGTTTATTTCCAGTTGTTCCAGTGAGTTGAGAAAGTTGATTTTACTGAGTTGTATGTTGTGTCAGTGTTTAACCCTATTTCTGATGTGTGTTCTTATATCCTATATTGTCTCCCAGTTTGACCTACATAAACAAAATTACAAGAACTCATTTCTTTCGCTATACTATTAATGACGCCTAACTCTATGTTTCTGTTCTCTTCGCTTAATGGTATTGTGTAGGCTCTGTGAAGTTGTGAATAGAATGCTGCATGTTTGTGTGTTGTGGATGCGTTTGATGTATTGTGTATGACGGACTCTGTGGTTGTTGGTCTTCTGTAAATGTTGTATTCTAGTTTGTTGTTTACTATTTTTTAATTTAAACCCAAAAATGTTAAGTTGTTCCCTCCTATTTCTTTGGAAAATTTTATTTTTTTATGTATATTGTTAACGAAATCACCTGATAAACCTGTGTTTGAGAATTGTGGGATTCATTACTATGAGCCTCTGTTTATACGTACCTTTTGTTATCCCAAAATCCACAAAGACAACATCCCTATAGACCTGTTGTATCATTCCCCCACCTACAAATTATCAAAATTCCTTAATAAACAATTCAGATGTTTCCTAGAATTTCAACTTCCCAACTTATATTTTGTGGAATAGACAATATTAAAAAAACAAAAAACATACGTTTTCCTTTATATTTTTTATTAAGTTAATGTTAGTTATCATACATATGTATATTGTATGTATATTATACCATGTTTTCTATGTGGATGTAGAAAAATGATAATGTTTGTGACTCGTGCCCGGGCTTTAACTATCGGGTCATATGGTCTTCCCAGAGCACTCTCTCGTCTCTCTCATTGACGCCCTAAATTTTGCCATGTCAGGTTTAATTTTGAAACCTTCAAGAAGCTGAATTTCAATATCGCTCCACTGAAATGTTTTTCGGCACTTAGTATCAAACCTACGCTAAAACTACCTATTTAAGAGAATCGCCACTTTCTTACAAATTTCAGCTTGTAAATGGTTTAAAATTCAGGGTCAGACATAGTGTACATGCTGTCCTGAAGAGGTTTAAGCAGTATTGTTATTGGTTTAATTATGTTTTCCAGCTGAAAAAGGCAGGGCTCTGTCTGTTCTTCATGATCCTCCAGTGGCTGGCCATGACCTGGTACTCTCTCTCCTACATCCCCTATGCTAGGGACGCCGTCAAGAAGACATTTGAAGCATGCATAGCCTAGAAAAAGAACATCTACCAACTATTATTATGATGGTTACGTTATTCTCCTAGGAGAAAAAAAAACTGTAATGTTGTTTAAGAGTAAGTTATACTAATTTATTGTTATGATCTAATTTTGTATTGTCTGTGAAGCCAAGTGTTATAAGTTAGTCCCAGAGAGAAGCCATATCCTGCTGGACTGATTAGTTTCCTGGTTCTCTCACTGGGACCAACATAGATATCAGAGCCCACACTACTTCGATAGTCCTTCCTACTGCGCATTCCCGCCACTATTTCAACCTTAATTCTTTACATTATATTTATTATTTATTTCTTCTCATAAATGTTTTGGAACAAGTTGTTTTAGTAGCAAAATTCATTTTGAGCATTAAAAACATTTATTTTCATAATTTTCTTAATAATTGTTGATCTTTGGTCATCATCAAATTTAAAGTAGCAGCGGGAATATTGCGATCGTGGTCACGTGACTTGGCGCATGAATATCTTAGTTTTTTGCTTTTTTTAACAAACCAAAAGTTCATATGCTTTGCATACTGAGATGTGTACTGCGACCTCGTTCAAAGGCACTATTAATGCGCAAACCGAAATACTGTTTTGGGCAATCATAATTCCAGGACGTGAATGCTTAAAGTTATTATAATGTCCTATCTGGATCAAAGTTTCATTTGGGGGGTAAGTCAGATCTGCAGTAGAGGTCACAAGTTGAATGTGTTGTAGTCGTCCCGAGCGATGTGGCCACCGAAATTAATAATTACATCGAGAAACGTATGTTACGAGACTGTTAACAGTTGTCGCCATTCAAAAAAAAAATAATAATATATATATATGATATCTATCAGTTGGCTTCCAGACATCATTTGTATATAAACAGGCTGTTAGAATAAAGTGACCACTTTGCTATAACTTTTGAAAGAGTGGTTGTAACTTCGTGGGTCAGAGGCGATGCGATCTTCATCGAACTTAAGGACGTGGATTCAACCTCCTACCAGGGATGCTCCACGCTTACTAACTTTAACATTTCCAGTGGGATAAGGCTTGAAGTTATACTTCATTTTGAAGTCCTTTAAAAAATAAAAAAAACTTTAGTCGGATTCATTTTTTTCATATGTTTCGATGTTTCAGGATGACGACCAAGGAAGTAAAACATCGCAGTTGTAAAAACCCTCACTCACACTCACCTATTTCATAAGTAGAGTAAATTCTTCCTGTTTCTAGACGCCCTAAAGAACTTTCTAATGTTGTGTTCCATGGTGTTCCTTTATTGATGATTTTGGGGTTCCTTTGTGCAATTTAAGGAGTAAGAGCTTTAAACTTCTTTAAATATCTGAGAAGTTTTTTTGTTCTCAGATATTTAAAGAAGTTTCCACCTACTATAATCACTATGTGGCCATCTTCGGACAAAATTTGAGTTCTGTAAAAGGAGAATCATAACCATGAATAAATTTAGACAAATTGGTAGATCTAGGTCACACCCGGTCCTCAAACTTCCTTTTGAGGTGGTCATATAGCAAATAGTTGTGAAGCTCTTGATGTGTGAATTAATAATCTGAAAAGAATTTTGCCATTGTTTGCATTGTGCAGGATGAGGATCCAAAAATTAAAGACCATTTCAGATGAAATTTTCGGGAGAGGGGTCGCATTCTTTAAATTTTCGGAAAGTTAGTAATACATCATTGGAAATTTGATTTCAAGGCTATTAGAAACGCTGGTGGACATGATGTCAATATCTATATTTGTTCAATGAAGATGGCATCCACTCGTTCAAACATTATGTAAAGTGGTCACCTTGTTCTGTTACTCTATGTCTTTGTTAAATGTGAGAAAACAGGTACTAAAAAAAGGAAAAAACACTTATCTTTCCAATATAATTGTGTGTAACATTTTGCATTTATGAATTCAATAATAGTTCCATAATAATGCATTTTGAAGTGCCTTTAAATATAATTTTTTTAAATAGGTTACTATCAGTGTTCGAGTCTGGAAGTTCAAACACTAAGAAATGCGGAAGTATGAAAGCAAAAAGGCAATAAAAAAATATTAATATAGGCAAAAACGAATATGTGACATTTAAGAGAAAGGATTATTGTAAAAAATAAAATTTGTTTATTTTTTTGAAAAGAGGATAATATTAGATAGTAAAAATTTGTTATGGTCACCATAGGATTTTTTCATACCAACTCGTCTTAACAGTTCTCCCCTCCTCGCGCTCAAATTAATTAATTTCTTATTTCAAACTGACATTACTGGGTTTAAGATCATTCTCAGAATAGCACTGTACACTGAAACTAAGAAAACTTTGTTATACTCAATAATACCAGTTTGAATAAGAAGGGAGGGGGTGGTTGGAGAAAGTGGTTTGTAAAAACTTGGTTGGTATAAGAAAGTGTTAGCCATAACCTATTTTTTTGTTTATCTTTATTATTAATCCTTAACTGAATGAAATACAAAACTATTTTTGTTAAGAAATATCCATTAATAACACATATTTTGAAATGCGTAGCAGTGCGTTACGATTTAAACGTTACTTTGAACTATTTCCTGTAGAATTTTTTTGCACATTTTTTGGAGAGCTATAACTTCCTAATCTCAAATCTGAGGGCATTTTGATGGTTGGAAATTTCATAAGGCATCTTAATCTGTTAGAACTAATTTTTCGATAGGACTAACCGTTTTCGCGTTAAACATCTAGAACATTGGTTTCCGGTTTGTTTTATTTTTTTAAATTTATTTAAGATACGATTGACAAATAAATTAAAATATACAAATAATAAAAAAGAAAATATGTTGCCCCTGTGAAGTTCATTTCCTCTTCATGACCATCCTTATGCATATAGCATACATTTTTATTGTCTTCTTCATTTTAGTTTCTTTATTTTTTCCCCCTTTTTTATTCGAAAACGTTTGACAGCGAACGTTTCCGAAAGAGTTTAACATTGTAAGGAATTGAAGTTCCCAACGAATTTATAAGTAAATAAGCAGAGTAGCATTATTTATATGTTTACAGGCCGTTATTAAATTCAAACATAGGTTGTGAAATAGTTTTATACTATGGATTTTTTTTTGTAATTAAATATTTATTGTAGTTAGTCACTTCAGATGGAAATTAAGAATTTTAGGGACATACATATCAATAGCCACTTACAGTCTATTATAAAACATGTATAATGGATTCGTCCATAAACAAAGAGAACATCCCCAACCAGAGAAGAAAGCAAGTTTTCTTATCGACTGCATAATATTTGTACTGGCGAGCTTTCAAATTTAAATCTAAAGGAGGGTGAAATTAATCACATTTAAGGGGTGCACATCCCGAGAATGAACCAGAGATACGTCAGTAATACTCTTCGTGACTAGATCTAGAGTATTGTGACATTATCTGAAAAGTTATCGTTATTAATTGTATTAATTTGTTTGTTCTGTGACTCATGCCCGAGCTTTAACCATGAGGTCATATCGCGTACTCGGTCTTTTGTCGCTTTAGTGGACATGGGCCCGACTATGGAAGTATTACATTTTGCCTACGCAGGTTTAGTTACGTACGGTGGAGTTCATTAACGAATACCTTACATCGCACAGGCACAGGACCAACTTAACGTTCCATCCGAAGGACGGCATGCTCAAGGTTTTTTATCTCTGAAATAAAAAAAAATCCAAAGACTGGTCGGGTTTCAAACCAACAGTAGGCTGGCACGCCAAGTCCATAAGGATCTAAGTTAGTATTGAATATTAGCTGTGCTTAATGGAGCCCTGCAATCTATTTATTCATGACACAAGGCTTATTAATTTTGGTGCTAATCGGATCAGCTGTTTTAGAAATGCGCAGTCTATCACATATTGTGTATCAATGGTTAAATTGGCATTCTAGCAAATTTCACTGACATAGCTGAACAATAACCAACACTGAGGGCAGCGGCAGCTCAGAGGTAACGTGCTTGCCTACTGAGCTGCAGATCACCTGTTCGAATTGCTGCCGAGACACTTGAATTTTTTATCTGGGGCGTGAAAAGACCTACTCTAGGTGGATTAACCTGGATAACATTTACTCCCACAGTAGAGGCGAACTCATGTTGACCAGAGCGACAAAAGAGTTCTCTGGTAGTAGGCGGTATGAACTCATAGTTAAAGCCCGGGCATGAGTCACAATAACTAACAAATAACCGATACTTTAATGGTTGACTTGAATTTTATCAGAAATTCCGAAAGAAAAATGTTCACATTTGGTCATTTCTACCTATTATTTTATTTTGATAATAACATTATTTTAAAAAAGGGAAGTCATATATGGTTCTCCATACCGATTTTTTTTATTTGGTCTGTCACTAACTTATTTCATGCGTTTGTTACGAATAACAAATTTTGCAGTCATAGGCGAATGGCAAAGAAAAGTATGGCCAGATTCAATATTTTGTTATGCCTCCTTTTTATTGTGCCCACACCCCAACTTGTCGTTATAGTTAAGTCCGTCCTGATTAAAGCATTTTTTGTTGCCTAATGGGTGCACTTCTGGTCATTTCGCTATTATTGAGTACTTACAACTATAACACTTTTTGATGACTCTTATCTGCTTTCAAATAACAATAAAACTGAAGTTAATCTAAGTCTTTATACACTTTTTTTAAATAATGGCTGTGCTAACATAAAAACGCACTTGAGCTAAACACAAATTGTCTAATTCTACTAAAAACAAAAAAAGATGGAAATATATATTATTCACTTTTTTTTTACCAGTAAAACATGCTGGCATGTTATTGCTTACTTTTCTGTATTTTTAATTGTGTCAAAGTCTGTAGCACTATATTAGTGCAACCGTTGTAAATTTATAATCAACATTTATTTTTAATTACTGCAGTCAACCATATTTATTCAACCCTTATCATACAGTTATTAAATACATTTCTTTATTTCACAATGTAGGTCTCTATGGAACTGGCTACTGTAATAACTCTTCTTCTAATTCTTCTTGAATATTTGTATTTTATCTGTGTAGTGTCCATCATCAATCCTAATGTTAATTTAATATAAAAATCTGTTATAGTTAATTTGATTTGTGGCTCATGCCCGGGCTTCACCTATGAGGTCTTTTCGCCACTCTCCGGACATGAGTCTGAATCTGTTGAAAAAGTCCTAAATGTTGTCTACTCAGATTTAATTTGGTTAAAGCACTTCTTCAACAAGAACTTGTTATCGCACAGGCTCGGGATAACCTCTTATGGTATTTTATACCTCTAAATTATATTGACCGTTTTGCATTTATGTACTTTTAAACTTATTTATGTATATTTCCTATCATGTAATAATATATATATATATATATATATATATATATATATATATATATATATATAATAATTATGCTTTTGTTTACTTGGCAGAAAAATTATTTTTGTAAAACTTAATATAATAAAGTTATACCTTAAAAAAAGGAGTCTTTTTTATTCACAACACAAACTTGAATTTTATTCTTTGACTATTGTTTTGTGTGATGTATATATTTAGTGATGTGATGACAGTTTGTATTCTTGACTAAGATGGGGTTTCCAGTTCGTCCTCTGGAAGGTCAGCTCCAATTAGCGGACACTTCCTGGTCCTCACCGTCTCCCCATTGACAACATTTAAAAAAACTTTTAGGGGATCCTATAAGCTAGGCCCAACAAATGAAAATATTTTCAAATTTCAACTTAATTAAAGCTTGACTGTTGCGAAGTCTGGTTCAAATCATTCATTTGTAAAGCCTAGAAATAAACAAGGTTTTTCATTGCTGGACATGACATAAACTAGATTTTTAGTCGGGGGTTGGTAGGATTGTGGCAAATTGAGAAGTAGATAAACAATTGTCATTTAACTTCTAAGTTAAGTCCCAGAGGAGGCGCGCAAGGATTTTATTGGTATGCAAGAAAATTGCCTCTCAAGAAAGGTTAAATTTATTTAGCTTAAAAATTGAAAAGAGTAGTGGAAGAGGAAAAAGTAAGGCGTCACGCCCAGGCTGCCTCAGTTCAAGTCTGCCTACAGGAGCCTGCCTACTTTCTTACTTCGGACCTGGCGCCTTCCAAGATCATCGAGACTCAGTCCTCAACCATCAACCCATATTCAAAGTTGTCAAGTAACTCAAAACTTTAAAAATTAGGAAATTTTAAGACCTTTTTTTGCAAGTTAGGAAAATGTTCAACATTTTAATTTGCAATTTAAGCTCAGTAAAAGTAAAGCAAGGTCTCGTGTAATTGTATGTTTGAAAGAATTATATCTTCTCATTCCCATTTCATATTTTTATTCATTTAAATTACCCTCAAATTTTCCTCCTGCTTTCTGACATTCAAGACATTTTATTAGATTTTATATTCTGGCAATGTTTAGACAGCGTAAGTTAAGTTACATTTTAAGTCGCAAATATCCGAAGGTGTAATAAGTTCTGCATATATTATATTTTCTCAAATTTTGAGGAAAACTGTATGCAAAGAAAAGAATCATCCCTGCTAAATGGCTTGTATAAAATTGAGAATACCAATGAGTGTCTTGGGTGCTTTGAGTTCAATATTTGACAAAGTGACATTGTGTAATGATGCAAACAAGTATTCATATTTCTTTGGGTGGGGAAGAATTAAATGGAGACAAAAACATGTTACCCTGATTTCTCGGTGTGAGGGAAATGTTGGTTAGACTGACCGATTATAAGCGTTGAAGGGCCTTCGATAGTTGAGTGGTAAGAGTTACTACATTCAGATCGGTGGTAGTGTAATTAACCTGTCACTAAGGTTTGGAAGAATTATATATACTATATGCCCTCCTACCTGTATTTGCTATTTCTAAGTTGAGAAACGTGGACATATTGTGGAAACGTATAATAAAAAAATTAAATAAACTTATTTTCGGAATACTTTCTATTGCACACATTTTATATATCAACTACCGGTTTCTGCATTACGCCATCGGCAGGTTTAGTTTATAACTAATCACCTATGCTTGGTTATTAGGGGGCGGATATCTGGTAGCCACCCGTGTATCTACATCTTCAGTCTCAATTGGAATTCTAATTAGTATTAATACCAAACTGAGAAGAGTTCCAAAAATAGCCTAATTTTGAGCCTATCTTTGTTTAGTACATTACACCAGTCCGATGTGTGCCCAGGAAAGGTCTGATATAAATATTTTAAATTATAGACAATACCAATTTCTGAACTATTTAACTGAAAATTATTATCTTTAGGCAAACATTTCTCCTACTGTGTTGTGAGGTACACGGAGTTAGTTGAGTAATCAAAGGAATTTAGCAATGGGACAACCGATGGAATTTCATGATTTATTTAGGTTATATCGGCAAAGTAGCCGATACAGTGGGCTGATTAGGTTCACTTTAACATTTTGTCTATGTCAGCCGAAATGGAATTGTTTGCATATTTGAAGATTAGGTCAACCTTAATCTTAGCTAATAAATCCCCAAAGATAGTCGCTGCGGACGGTAGCAAACATGTTTCTCGCTTGGGACACCCAGTTTAAACGTAGACATTGGATTGGAGGCCCCCCCGATCTAACTGAGAAGCAAATTTTGAGCCAACTAAACTACTCAAAAATGAATAGGGACATGTCCTGAAAATCTGCTTACCACCGTCGAAATTCAATTTTTTTTTTGTAATTAAAAATTTCATCCGAACTACGTCTAGGTCATTGAGGTAACGGAGCGCTCATATTTCTGACAAATACATATAAGGTAGTTGCATCAACTGTAGACTTGAATAACTTATTTCTAATTTCATGTGAGTCGATCCATGTTCAGAATACGAGTACTCTTTAAAGAAAAAAAAGGCGTTGTTTGAAATAGTTCATGGCTTCCAAAAACTGACCAGAAAACGTGAAAGGGATGCCCTAAATAAATGTATGAATTAATGATTTCTATTTGTTGACATCCATAGGACATGGGCCTAATCTATTTATTTTTTCCCTGCCTTACGGAAAACTATCGTTTTTGTTTTTTGGATATTCATTCTCAAACTATGATTTCCATATTATTTTGAAATAAATTGAAATTTACTGTTTATATCTAAACATTTAGAGGACGCCAGTAGGTCAGTGGTATGCGTGCTTGTCTTCTGAGCTCAAGATCGTGGGTTCGAAACCCGACCGAGGCCCTTAGTTTATTTTATCTGGGAGGTAAAATAAACTTAAGCATGCCGTCCTTCAGATGGGACGTTAAGCGATGGTCCCGAGCCTGTACGATGTCAGGTACTCGTTAAAGTACCCTATTTTATTCACCCTACCCTAGGTGAATAAAAATTTAGGGTAGGCAAAATTTAGAACTCCCACAGTAGAGTCGGGCTCATGTCCACCAGAGTGACGAAAGAGCGCTCTGGTAGTAGGCGATATGACCTCTTAGTTAAAGCCTGGGCATGAGTCATAAAACCTAATATCTAAACATTTACGAGAAGCATGGGTACATCAACATTGGTATTACTCCCAGATAGTTCTGTCCCTCCCGAGCTCCCTCGACGCACGACAGGGTAATATACAAGGAACACGCTCCCCCCCCCCCTCCCAAAAATAGTTGGCCGAGTTTCATATTAGTCTCACCATATAAATTACTCATAATATTTATGAAATGGCACCTTATACCAAGATGTGCTAACGAATTCCATAATTTAGAGTGATTGTTCGAGTCGAATGTCTTCTGAGTCTATAAAAAATCTGAATATTTTAAATTTTATTCCCTGGATATTGAAGTTAACGGGCACAAAGTGAAGACAATCAAAACTGCCGTGGGACTTTCCAAAACCCGATTGTATTTATGGGATTATAACATTCTCCTCAACCTACTGCGAGAATCTAAATCTTGATATCTTCAAATCCTAGTTATTGTATTAAATAAAGCTCTACCCCTGTAGGTATTACAGTAGTTTTCATATCTTTTGAATAATAGGATTAAAGCGACACTCGAACAGGTTTCCGGCTTGTCACTAATACCTAAGATTCTATTAAAGAAATTTAATAAGCATGTTAGGAATTTCGTATTTAAAGCTCTGAAGATTTTATTTGGGCTTAACTCATCCAAGGTAATAGGAGGCTCCAGGAGAGGGATTACTATATCACTTCAAGAAAAGAAGAGGCCCATATGAGTCATAGGGCCAGGTCAGTCAGGGTCACTCGCCCCGGTCCGTTTCTCTTAGAAAACTGACCAGATGTCGACTGATCCCTGGTCATCAATGGCATGATCCCATTCCTATTTTATTTCAGTCCGGTTGACCAGTGAGCTACCTCTCTGATAGGAATCACAGGATAGAGAAATGGATCAGAGACAAGTCATGGAGAAAGAGTTTTAGTCTAATGCGAATAGTTAACCTCTGATACAGGTTGGTAGGAAGAGACGCTTATATATATTATAAACACTTCTCAATTTTAAGAAAATTTTCAAAATACGTAAATGAAAGAAGACAAATCCATAAATCCTTATTGGCTCGCTGCAACACAAGTATGGGCTCTTCCACAATCGCAAAAATATAGGCGCACATTAATGTTTAATAAATGTGACTTCAATTGCTTATTTTCATTTTGTAATCTCATTATTTATTGTCTTGACTTTTCTCTGCAAACTCCACTGACTTTGGTGGTAATTCATTCATTTAATAGAAGTAGCAGAAACACACAATTAAAAAAAAATGTATAAATCATTACTTTTTTAAATTTTATTGTTTTCATTTTTAAAAAAAACAAGTTTATAATATGCAATCCCTAAAGAAAAATAAATGTATTATAAATTAAATGGTTCGATCGGCAAACTATCAAAACATTGTTGATTTGAACACTTTCAGTTAATACTGAATTTAATAAACCTCTTACATGTAATATACATAAACAGCCTACTATTAATTAAGTCTTTCTAATAGTATAAAGAGCTTAAAAAACATTTAATTATAGATAATAATTTACAAAGCATTTTAACCTGACATTTTAAACATTAACTTAAAATAATTCAAAAACACACAAGATAACGTTAACAATAACTTCAAGTAAAGTTCTTAGGAATTGTTTATTTGAGAATGGCAGAGCAGTGTTGTGCACCACAAAAACAAAATTAAGTGCATTAAACTGTATTTTTTTTTTATATTAACGACGAGGACTAGTCACTTACTATCCAAAATAAATAACATAGTAAGTGGAGTGAATGAAGAAGTGAAAAAACAATTAGTAAATTTAACCATCGATCATCGTTGATGACTGAAGGTTAATTTTTTTTGTGGCAATGCTTTTATTTCTGCTACGTCTCCAATTACAGAAAAAAATAAAAATAAATAAATATATTGAAAATTTAAAAACAAAAATTTAATAGTGATTTTGTGATTGCCAACACTGGTAGAGAGGACACGAAGAAGGCATTCTGCTTCTGCTTCCTCAGTTACTCGCCACTTCGTCCACTGCCGCGAGCGATATACTCGCCAGCTCGTCCACTGCCGCGAGTGATATAATCGCCAGCTCGTCCGCTGCCGCGAGCCCCATTGTCACCAGCTCGCCCACCGGGCTTATCCTTCTTCACATACTCGCCAGCTCGTACCAGGCCACTTGCACGCACCGTGGGGGCATCCTTCCAACTCGCCTTGCTTATCACCTCCTTTACTTTAGCTTTCCTCGGTCTGCCCACTTTTACCTTAGCTGCAGAATTTCCTCCTTTATTGTCCTGTGAAGCATTCTTAGACTTCTTTGGTTTCACCACCTCAGCCACATCCTCTCCGTCTTCTTCCTCGCTGACGTCACTGGGCAGGTTATCTTTGACTGTAGATTTCCTTTTAGCAGCACTTCTTCTTGAAGTCCGACTATTTCCAACTGCCACATCACTGTTAATGCTAAAATCTAACTTTCCATTTGTAGGAATTGTTTTCAATTCATTCAGAAAAAGATTTTTACAGTATTTGTAATCAGGTTCTGCGTTGTGTTCTAATTTGGCAACATACTCAAAATATTGAGTAACGACTGAAAAAAAAATGAAAATTATCAAGGACAGGGAAATATATAATAAAACAATATTTATTGAATAAAAAACAAAAAAAATATGTTTTTTTGTTGTTATAAATAAAACTTTCTCCTTTAAATATTCAAGGGTTCCCAGATAAACGGACCAAAACAACTCAAAGATGGCTCGAGGTATCAAAAGTAATGAAATACCGGTAAATTTTTTTAATAAATTTTTAAAAAATCAGTCCTGGAACTTTTTGGTCACCTTTCGTTGTTCCTTTGATCATAATGATTGAATATTTACTCAACATTGGGTGCAAAATTGACTAAACTTACGAATATTGTCTATTTCACTTCAAGAGAGAGAGAGGACCTTAACATATATATATTTAAAAAAAACGAATTTCAGGTTAATTCCATTACTTTTACTTTTGTTGATCTTTTGAGAAAAAAAATGAGTTAAGAGGAAAGATGACTTTTCACCCGGTTATTTCAGTCATTTCTAATGAGATTGTTGAGTTTCCGATGACGTATTCTGAAAGATCTCGACAGGAGCTACAACTTTGGTCCATTGCAAAATGTTGATTTCTGCAACCATTTGTGAGTTATTTAGATTGAAATGGAACTGCTATGTTAAAACATGCATCGCAAGATAGAATAGTAGAATTAGATTCTATCGATTGTAATGAACAAATCCCAATACAATACAGACTCAAAACAGATCATTTTCAAAAATTGATTGGCCCATGACATTTGCTAATTTTGGTCTCTTTCTAGGTACAGATTAAACCATGAGTAAATGAGGAAAACGAGCCATGATCGTTATTATGTATGAAGTTATAAGTCACATAACACAAATAACAAATGTATAACACAAACCACAGATCAATTTATAGTAGGCACTCATGTTTTGTTTAGTTTGCAAAGCTAATAATTCCCATATTTTCATTGTTTGTTTAATATTAATGTCCTCTTGGATTTATTTTTTAAGAAAAAATGGCAGTTTCTTGGGAGTAACGTTAATAACATCACTAGTTGAAAATCATTGCCTGGGCATTCAGGAGATACAAAAAAATGTGATTACTCGAATTGAAAATGATAATGAATCGCAAGAAGAAATAAAAGAGAACAAATGATTCCTGAAACAAAAATAAGTGAACAGACCACTGCTTGAATCTGTGAGGTAGGATGGTGAGTATGTGGGGGTGACCGAGGTCATGTACATCAGGCAAGCCGCGGTCGAAGACAAATTCAGACCTAGTTTCTATTTTTATAGTAATCCAAGCCAAGTTATACTACCCGCAGCCCGCTCTGACTAAGACCCACCATCCTCGAGCAGGTAAACCACCTTCTTCCACAGCCCTCATGAGTTTTGAAGAAAGCGCGTGATATACACTTTGTTTCCAACCCACTTGATTTCTCTTCAACTTTAAAGAAGATAATTTATTAATGGGTTACCTTTAGGAAGTTGGGGATAATGCTTCCCAAGGGACTGCCTCACATTTTCCATTAGTTCTCTTTTTTTTTCATAAACTTTCTCAGGGCTGTTGATGTCTTTCTCCCAGGGAAGGGAAGTGGCCAGCCACTGAAGCAAGTTATATCCGAGAATCTCCAAGTCGCCTCGACGAGTGGCCACTACAACCAACCAAAATAGATCTAGTTAATGACATGATCTATCACAAATATACTGATGGGCTGATGAGGCTTCATCAGTGCTACTCAACAGCTGTGAAGCGGCACACTGATATACCCTGAAAAAGACATGTAATTAATACAAACTATACGGTGAAATCCCGAATCTGTAAAAGTATCATTTTCTTTCATGAAAATAAGGCCACCTCCATCTCCTAGCTAGCCTCTTTCATCTTCTTATTTCACGTTCTCCTTACATAATTTTTGCTTTTCGACGTTCCACAGCGATCTAAATTTCGATTTGGTCTCTTACAATGTCCGACATTTTGAATTATTTAAATATTATAACATAATTTATGGCTTATTGTAATTAGTGTCAAAGGTGGTCCTATTATGGCCACATTAAATTTTTATCTTAATTTTCTACCATCTTCCGACCTTACTTTTTGGCAACAGATACAATTAATGGTTCTTATACAAAATATCCTGCGGAATCTAAAAATTATGGTATAGACTAGATATTTCGTCACTGTATATCTATAGTCCTCCCGTATTGATTTTTAGATAAAGAAGAGAGCGGATTTAAAGGAGGGGGGGTTCGAAACGGTTGGGTTTACAGAGGGGCTTAACTTTATAATAACCAATAACTCTTGATAGATCAAACATTTCTACACAACATTTTATCTGTAGATTCAAAAGTCAACATATAGTAATATAGGAAGTATATGGTATCTTATTGTTCCGCATGTTTGAAGGGGGCTTCTTATAAGGATGCTGCGCTAGGACTGATTTTATGTTACAACTCTCCCAGCAACTACCCCCCTTCCGTTAGAATGTTTTATTAACGACTGAACGTCTTCAGTTCGCAGCATTTTTATTAAAGCCCTATAAAAAAGGTCGATTTTGTGTCGAGTTTCTTATTAAAGAGATAAGTTTCAAGACTACTCACCTCCCAGGTGGAGGTCTCGGCATGTGTACTCGATGGTTCCGTTGTGAGCCTTCTTCGGATCTCTTTTGTATTCCTTCGTGTTGTATTTACATGCAAGACCAAAATCTAAAAGGAACACATTGTTTTCAGTGCCTTTCTTCTGTCCCAGAAGTAGGTTGGCTCCTTTGATATCCAAATGGACGTAGCCAATTGAATGAATGTATTGAAGAACGTCCAACTGAAACAAAGTAGGTCGTCCATTTTACTTCTTCGGCAGGAATAGTTTGGAACACTAAGCTTTAGTCTATTACTTAAAATCAATAGATGTCATGCAAGAAGTATTTCAGAAATCATATATAATATTAGTTGCTACATTCATTTCATTGGAAGTTATAAGAGTTTTTGGGATGAGGTCCCCAATCCCATCTTTCCCATTCATCCATTTGGCTAAAGTTCTTTCAGTATTTTATTCAGATACTCTTCAATGCAGATATAAAATATCATGTCGATACATTAAAGTTTCATCTACATATATTCGTTCTACCCCAAGTTGCTGTGTTCACAGACACGATGTAAAAGTTGATTTTTATTTTTGGATTCTGGCGACAAGAAATTTCCTATGAAAACTGGACATTGAATTTTCACCTAAGAGCCTCAGTTCATCACTAAAAAAAATAATAAAAAATACTGGGTGAGTCACAGACAATGTACTTCAACAGCTCTATTTAACTGTAATAAAGTAAGTTTCTGCTCTTCCTCTAAGCCCTTCTTCTAGTTGCCAGATTTCCCCGAAAATCATATGTTTAACCAATAGATTTATGTCTAATCTATCAAGAATTACTGGGTTAAGCTCCTCTGTAAACACCAACCGTTTTGAAAGCCCCCCCCCCCCCCCCCCCCCCTTTAAAACCGCACTCTCTTTTGGCTGAATATCAATAGGTGTCCAACTCCAGGGGAGGAGTGAATTTAACTGGTGATGTGTGGCCGATATTTCCCATTTAATCACTTTTGAATTTAAATACTGACGATCTGTATGGCGCATCTGTAGACGGCAGCCTGGGGGAACCTCCTTCCGTTTTCCAGGAAGAGGCTCCAAAGATCCCTCCCGTAGCGCTCTATCACCAGGAACCGGTACTTCTCCTTCTTGTACTCATGCGAGCCCTTAGCATAGAAGTGGGGCAGTCCAAGACACGCCACACCTTCCTTCTTCTTCCAACTTTCAACTGGAATGAAATAAAAAATAATCTTTATTCTAAGACATGCGTCCTATAAAAATAACAGTATACAAAACAATGGATATATCAACCAATAAAAATGAGAGGCCTTTGGCAATTATTTAAGGATAATTTAAATAAGGAGTGAGAAATAAACAATAAAATAGATGGAGAAGGAAATCGTAAATATAATGTCTAAACTTAAATGGAGCTAGCTTTTTAACGGTTGATCGGATCTTCAATGATCACATGTATCCTAACTGTCTGATTTACGTACATCTCATATCAAAAAATTTTGAATTTTTCGAATCAGAACTTCGTAACGTTCCCGCACCCCGCTTTTACCCCTATCAGGTTATGTTACCCGCTCTTTACAAACCATATTGTCGCAGTTTACCAAAATGTACTGGAGTTTTCATAGCGAAACAAAACCGACATAACCTTTTGGCTCGAAATAGATGAAAGATAGTGAATTTCTCCCATTCTCAACGTAATCTGTCCAACAAATTTTAGAAAAATTCATGAATGCATAAAAATAAAGATAATCTGAAAAAACTGTTTTTTTTTCGTATGAAATGGACTAACGGGAGGCGCAAGCGAATTGTTTCTCAAATTTCCAATAACATTTGGCGCATATAAAAAAGGGTGAAGCAGTCAAGCAGGGTATCAGACACGAAAAGCTGAAAATGTCTGCCGAATTTATAAAACAATTCAACGAGCACCAGTGTCGCAAATCCGTTGTTAGGGAGTTTTCCACACTCCAGAACGTCCCCCAATAGTTAGTTATATGTAAATAGAACAAAAATCTGGATTCGCATAATGGAAGGGAATAAGCACGAAATTTTACTTTCGGAATGATTTGACAAGTTACAAATCGTTGTCGCGTCGCGTCAAAAATAATAATGAGTTTAGTACAGCCATCACTAGAAAGTATTTAGAGAGTACACAATAAAAATTCTGTTTTTAAAATTCTCACAATTCAACTCTCATAAGGACGCAGGAACAATCCAGGATCTACCTGAAAGATGAGGGCGCATAACCGAATGTATTCAATTACAAATGTTTAACGCTACATTACACTCTATGTTCCCATTTAAAATACATATCATGCGAACGAATGAATACATAGCATATATACTCCATGTTCGTATAAATGCTATACACAACATTCCTGGTGGGGGCATCGGTGATGAGGTGGATAGACAGTAACACATCTGCTTGACGTGCGTTCATGGGTCAGGTCCCCACCGGCATCAATATAAGTTAAACTTGTATATTTCTTTTGACAACCTAGGGTTGTTTGGAATCTAATGGCAACCTATAGACAGCCCATAGCAGTTAATGCGGCATATTATTAAAATTTAAATAACGACCCCCAACAAAGTGCATGGAGCATGCATGACAGTAAAATATTTATAGAAATATCAGTCGTTCTAAAATCGTGTTCCGTGCTCGATTAAAGGGTGCGCACTCACTGGGACCAAACAGTTTAGTCGTTCTAAAATCGTGTTCTGTGCTCGATTAAAGGGTGCGCATTCACTGCGACCAAACAGTTTAGTCGTTCTAAAATCGTGTTCCGTGCTCGATTAAAATTAAACATTTTGGAACGATTACATAATTCCCCATTCACTACAGTACGGATACTACAAACTTTTCTTCTTTAAGAGGAAAAACAATCCAAACTATTCATGGGGGGAGGGGGCATCGAGACGTAGTCCTGTATGACCAGGCCAGGGTGGAGTTGATTCGTGGGACTGGATCTGCGGCAGCTGGTGACGGAGACCGGCTACCCAGTGTTCAGCCGGTTTGTCGGCTCCTGGTCTGAGCAGAAGAAAGTGTTGTGACGCGCTGGGGCGGCCCCGATCGCCACACGGTGGTCGCCCCCGGCTAGCCACAACCTCACTTGAGCTAACCAGATCCCGAGCTCCCTCTACAAACACAGACGGGTGATGTTGCATGTAGTTAAAGGAAATAACAATAATTACCATCATCGGCCTTCGCAGCCTTAAGATAAAAATGCATTTCAACGAAGAGGGGTCCATTTTCATGTGGTTCCTGTTAAAAAGAAAAAAAAATAACTTGTTAATTATTAAAGAGAGAGATGTTTGCTGGCAATTATTTTTCCTCACGTAATTTTTTTTTACTTCCTCTCCCTCCAGATGAAGTATTGAAATCGTCCAAAATTTCAACTACCAATTTTTTGACATATTCAGACGACCGAAATCGATTTTTAGGATATGAAAATCCAAAAATCTGGATCAAAAATGGTGCCCGTTCGTATATCCATAACGCTTACGACCACTTATTCTCCAGAACGGATTTTGATCAAATTTACAGGCTATGTTCAGTCTGGCGTCCTATCAATCAGACCTGTGGAAAAGAGGGAAATGGGTTCGATTTTTTAAAAAATCGTATTTAGCGCTATTTTCTTGGAATCGTAATTGTCAAATCGAAATATATTATACAGGATGTTTTCTTTAATCTACGCTATAAAACATTCACCTTCGTTCATTGGAAGCCGAGATACGCTATTCAGAATAGTAGCGCCTTAGCTTTAAATGAAGAGCTTCTCATATTTTGTGAAACCTGAGTTTTGTCTTTTTTGCTTTCCATATAGTCAATACGACTCGCCCACTGTTTATCATATTCTATTAGGTTTGTATATATTTTTTTGAAATCACCATCAGCGACATCAGAAAAAGTAACCAGCTGGCAATACTGAGTTGAACAGTAATCAGCTATATCACATACTTTGATTAATTATAATTTTATTTTACGTCATTCTCAAAAAACAAAGTAAAATAATAGAAGGATGAGAATGTAGAGCGTCTGCCTGGACGGAAATTTGTTTCTGGTTAACGATAGAAATTAAAACAAACTTACAATTTTCACAACGTAACTATTGGCGTTGGACGATGAGTCAGCCTCTGAAGCTGAAAACATAAAAATAGCATAAATATCAAATACACCAAATGACGATTCAAGTTAGGAACAGTGTTAATATCTCTAGAAAGCAAACAAATAATCCATCGCATCGGCTTCAATGAAAATCAGTTGAATTGTCCTACAGCTTTAATGTCAACCGTTACTAAGCACTCGAAAAAAAAGGGACTTTTTAAAAATCATTTGTATGACCTTAATAAAGTAACATGCTGAGAACATATGTAAAAATTACGAATTTAAAAATACCCATCATAAGAGAATATAAAAATATGAGGTTTTAATACAATACTGAAGATAAGGAAACTATTAAGAAACCCAACCGAAATGAGAAATGAAAGCAATAACCATCAAGAGCCACCATTAAAAAAACTGGTAACCATTTAAATATTTCCCACGGAAAGAAAAATCGACATAAAGAATACATAATATTCAAAATATATAAATCACAACCTAAACTTAAGAGAATGGTTAACTTGTGAACAATTCTCTATCAATAATGAGAATAATTCTATAGTTCTCAATTTATACATACCACTATAAATTTCACCAAAGCCACCTTGTCCTATTGAGGGTCCAATAACCCATTTTTTTTTATGATTGTCAGTTAAAATTTCACCAGGAGGTAACTTCTCTGGGAATTTGTAACCATTAACCTTCTTTTGTCGTGGTTTAGGCTTCGGTTTATTAGGAAGATTTTCTTTTAGAGCTCTGGGCATGTTGAACAGCTTTTTGATAACACAATAAACCAAAATTTAGATTCTTTATCAGTCTTTGATTTAAAAAACATAACCTCGATCATGAACTGTGGGAATTCAGAAAGCCATCATAAAACAGTTATCTAAATGAAAAAATAGTAGCAAGAGTATACAACTATATGACGTACTGAATAAATGTCAACAATACAAAAAAAAACAGTAAAAACAAGTCTAAGTTAATCAACCAACTCAATTCAGAAATAAACCGCCATAATGCAAGCTAGACCTTTTGAATAATTATGTCACGTTATCGTCGGAATTTCATACTGATGATTTTCATTTATCAATTAATTTTCTTGTATTTAAATTCAATTATTAAAACTATATCAAAAAATATCATTTTAACATGTATATATATCTTTCGGATTAGTTTACGAATATATATCATTCCTCATTTCGCCATTAATCATACAGGTATACACTCTGAAAATTAAAAGAATAATATTAATGATTTATAAATTACAAAATTCAAGTCTATTTAAATGTACATTGAATTTTACTTATATGTATTCCATTTGTTTTCGCCCTAATTCTTAACTCCATGTTTTCAAATCCTTTGGTTTTCAGGTTTTGAAACGTAGAGGTCAACGGTCATTTTTTACAGTCCTGCTGGTTGATCATCTAATTCGTTCCTATTTTATTATTCTGATTTTAGGTACATTTTTTAATTCAATATACATGTAAGAACTTATTATAATTTAGTGGAATATTGTTTTATTTATTTCTGTTTGTTCTTGTCTTTGTCGTCAATTCTTTCGCAGTTGTACCTATTTCACTGATTCTACAATTTTTTTTAGATTTTTTCTTCTAATTGTTGGATTATTTTGATTTTTCCTTTTATATTAGATATTTATGTACTATAAAATAACATTATTATTAATATTTAGTTTACACTTATGGCTTGTTTTTTTTCTGTTTAGAATAGAGTTCATCATGCCGTCCCAAGAAAACGATGTTCCTAGCCGCTTTAGAAGTTTCAAAAATAAGGGGAAAGATTCGGAGGTAACTCAGACCACTATTCATAGTATGGTTTATAGTTATGTATATAATGATTATATAGTTGAAGTAATAAATATTTTGAAAATGTCTTGTCCCTTTTCTTCTAGGAAATGAGGAGAAGGCGAAATGAAACAAACATTGAGTTACGGAAAGCCAAGAAAGATGAGCAATTGCTTAAAAAGCGGAATATTTCATTAATAGAAGAGCCTGTTAGTCCTCTTCAAGATAACAATGCCAGAGCTGTCGCGTTAACTATTGAGGAAATAAGTGCGGGTATGTTTGCTTCAGTTTATTTCTTCAGTTTGTTTCAACTTTTTTTTTTTTTTAAATATCTAATTGTTTGTATTAGGCGTGCACAGTGGCGATGAGGCGACCCAACTCACCGCGACGCAAGCAGCCCGCAAAACACTCAGTCGAGAGAAGAATCCACCTATTGACATTTTTATCAATAGCGGTTTCGTTCCTCGTTTTATTGAATTTTTATCCTACTCGCACAAGTTAGTATACACATTCTATTATTTTGATTACATTAGTTTACAAGTGTCATTATAGTGAATGGTGCCACCATACCCCCTTAAATATGAAATTCATAAAGAAACCGTTAAGAGGATCTGGGAGAAGATCAATTCCTGATTCTAAATAATTGGGCAAAGCAACGGACGTTTACTTAGGTCAATCTTTGTGTAGCTGTTATCGTTGTTGTTTATATACCCCCCCAGTTGTTTTTATACCCACTCCTGGTAACATATTCGTTTTAAGGAACACTTAGCGTGAAACCTAACGATATCATTCAATCCAATTTGTTTTAGACAGGGTTTTGAGCTAAAAGTATTACTAGGTTATTTTTTTCGCTCTATATCTTTAACAAATTTAATTATATATTTATTATCCAAACGAACAACAAATTGATGAAATTGGACGGTTTCTCTCCCTCACTGAAAGTTCAGATGAAACAAAACGTTTCATGAAGACCGGAAATAAGTCTGAATGAAAATGTTGAAGCTAACCTGAAGAACATGGCAAACAATTATCTAGCCAACGGAGACGACACCAGTACAGGTGAGATCTTAGTGTTAACTTTACCATGCAATAATTTACCGAAGGAGGATACACCACTTCCTGGGACCTCCGATATGGAGTACCAACTGTTCCCTGACGGCACTAGTAACTCCGAAGAACCCAAAATCAAACGTAACAGACACAAACTCAGCACACCCACATCCAAACCCATACACAACAGATTCACTCCACTACTAACCCTTACGGACAAGGACACGACTGACACACAACCTCTTCTTTTGAAGTGAAACAATGCTATAAAAAAATTATCTTAAAAACATCGGACGACTTTAGAAAATGGACAAAATTGTACGACACTCATGACTTGAAATATTACACATTCGCCAACCCTGATGACAGAAAACTGTCTGTAATAATCAGATATGTACCGTACTCCCTTACCGACGCAGAACTACTTGACGAACGTACACCGACCTACCCCATCCTGAAACTGACTCGACTACTGACCAGGGACAAACAACCGACACCACGGTCGTTTTGGAGAACAACTCGGCAGGTCGAGCGATTCTTCAGCTCGGCTCTACTACACCATGGAGCTGCGGCGTAGATCACAGCGACCGTCCAGTTCACGAACTGCCAGTTAGTAGGGCCACACAAAAATGGTAGTCATCACAACACTACCTGCCCCCTATGTTCCTCCAACTCCATGAACATCAAATGTGCAAACTGCTCAGGCCAACATCCCGCTAGTTATAGCAGTTATCCCTTCTTTACAAATACTAAAAAAATCGGGTCTCAAAAACAACCCCCTGCCCCCCAGCACCGCCCCGGACAGACAAGCTCTACGAAATCCTCCACCTCCACCTACCTCCCAGGAGCCTAAACCACCTACAAACTTTAGGTTTGACAAAAATAAACATATTAAGGGTTTCGTAGGTTTCATATTTTACTGTCTGTCTTTAAATTATATGCTTTCAAAGATATACTGAGAATTTCAATAATTTGTCTCTAACGTGTTTTGGTCACTTCCATCCAACCCCCTGAAAAAAAGTCTCTCCCCATCATTTGAGGAGGGTCACGGCGAAAAGGATCAACCGCCACTATGGTGAATTTTCAGTAATTGTAAAAAACTGTTTAGGGTTGTTCCAGGCCGCCAAAACTACGATGCTGTACTTTTCAGCTTTCTTCTTACTTCATGGACCAGTTCTAGGGACCTCCACGACTCCTTCGCACTTTTCCAGGCTCATACGGTTTAACAAAAATCCATGTTTAGGTTATAGTGAAAAAAACCCAACCAGACTGACGGAAATCACGACTGTCTGATCCCTTCTCCCTAGAGAACCTGGCCACTTATTTGAATGCAGTGCTTTGAAAAGAGGTTTTGGCACCTCAGTCTCAGTGGATAATGCCGCGACACGAGTTTTCAACCTCTAATTTAGTAGGAATCTTGGCCGTTTAATCACGTTAGGCTTGTCTCATCTTGTACCGAAGGGTGTAATGAATAAAATGACTCAAACTAAAAAATGACTTTGTCGACAAATGGATATGAACCCTTTCACCGAGAGGCGCCTCATTAATACTAGTAAAAAATAGGCTAGCATACGTTCAACTGATTACCAAATGGAGTAATTTTGACTTGCCATAGTTTGGAACCTCCTTGAAAGTAAATAAATAATTTATATTTTCTATGTTACAGTCCCTCGCTGCAGTTCGAGGCGGCCTGGGCTCTGACCAACGTTGCCTCAGGGACGAACGACCAGACAGAGCAGGTGGTGAAGGGAGGCGCTATTCCCAAGCTGGTCGCACTCTTGTCCTCCCAGTACCAACACGTTGCTGAACAAGCTGTGTGGGCACTCGGCAATATCGCTGGTCAGTTACTCGATATATTTCACAGTTAAAAGTAATTTTGATTTATGTATGTTACAATCAGGGTTGAGTCAGTTGAATGTTCTGCGTAGTTTACGCATATATTCTACGTAGAATATGGATCGGCAATCCGCATGAGGCCTCCGAGGCCCTCTGTGCTGCCCCTGTATCTCCTTGAACGTCTAGGACATTACGCGGCCCGCAAGGTTGCCGACCCCTGATGTAGAATATTAGATTTTCTTGAGTAATCTACGTGGAGAATGTTTACTCATTACTGCCACAAAACCTTTAACATTAGTATTGGACAAATAATTCCCTTTTCAATGCATCCTTTGAAGCCTC
Organism: Aradus depressus; assembly: GCA_963662175.1. Classification (NCBI taxonomy): domain Eukaryota; kingdom Metazoa; phylum Arthropoda; class Insecta; order Hemiptera; family Aradidae; genus Aradus; species Aradus depressus. The sequence continues at coordinate 29,141,584 of OY759226.1, read as the reverse complement.
CACTATTGCTTCATCTTTGGTTTCTGGTTCAATGTTTTAGTTGGAAGTGGATTTTAGTCAATGTAAAGGTTAACTTTGCTAATTCACAACCCAAGTTAAACAACTTTTATATCCAATGGCTGTCCAGCATTGAAATTATAAATATATATGTCTGATTATTTTTCAGGGGATGGTCCTGAATACCGAGACCTGGTTCTTGGACATAACGCTATGTGCGCTATCTTGGGCCTCATCAAACCTAACACTACTGTAAGATACTTTACATTTTTCGCAGAGATATTTCGAAAAAATATAAAGAAAAACGAATGTTTTTTTTTAAATATTGTCTATTTCATAAAATATATAAATTATATGAGAGTACTTTCGGTATTGCTAACATCTTCGGCCTTGTGTGTTGTGGGCGCGTGGTTGGTTGGTTTCCTGTAAATCTTGTATTCTAGTTTGTTGTTTACTATTTCTAAATTTAAATCCAAAAAGTTTAAGTTCCCTCCCATTTCTATAGTAAATTTTATTTTTTCATGTATATTGTTAACGAAATCAAATAGTTGTTTTATTTGTCTATTTGAGCCGCTAAAAACAGTATGCATATATCATCGAAACGATACCAAAATTTGGATTGGTTTAAAATTTAAAAATAGTAAAGAACAATCTAGAATACAACTTTTACAAAAAACCAACAGAGTCCGTCGTACACAATAAATCAAACGCACCCACAACACACAAACATGCAGCATTCTATTCACAACTTCAGAGAGCCTACACAATATCATCAAACGAAGACAAAAGAAACATAGAGTTAAGCGTCATTAATAGTTCAGCGTAAGAAAAGGGAAACAATAGTCACATCTAAGATGAAAAAAGTCATTAACAAAATACATTTAAAAGAAATTACAGCCACTAAGAAATGGGTGGGATTACCATATTTTGGGTACATTTCAGAACAAATAGGCAATAAACTGAAAAAAGAGGGCGTTCGGGTAGGTTTCACAACAAATAATACAATATACAAACATCTGAACAACACTAAAGACCAAACTAAAAGAAAAGAAAAAAGTGGAGTTTACCAGATAGGATGTAGTTCTTGTAATTTTGTTTATGTAGGTCAAACTGGGAGACAATATAGGATATAAGAACACACATCAGAAATAGGGTTAAACACTGACACAACATACAACTCAGTAAAATCAACTTTCTGAACTCTGGAAATAAACAGAGCACTAAAAAAAGGAAATTGAATGAACGATCAATCTCAAATATTCACCCCTTTTATCGCCAATAACATAATCCCCCAGTCTCTGTGTATACATACTTACATTTCAAAATGTATCTTTATTTTCTGTATTTTTATATTTATTCATATATTTATTATTGTCATCTTTGATTTATTTCATCTATGTATATATATTTGTATTTTAATCAGTACATACTATTTTAAAATTTTTCTTTTATTATTAAGATTTCAATTTGAGACGAAATTTTATTTTTAATGTTTTCCATATTTCAAGACAACTGTATATGAGAGACGGAAAAGCCACGTGGGGGCTGAAGGAAGCGTTTGGATTGTAAACTGGTTGTACTTCTATTTAGTATTTGTTAAGTGGTGGCTGAAGATGTTAGCAACACCGAAAGTACTCCCCTATATTTTATATATTTTGTGAAATAGACAATATTTTTACTACTGTAAGTCATTACTTTTCTTTCAACTTGAAACTATTCTGATTATATTATCTCATAATTTGATCATAGATGACAAACACATCTATTGAAAGTTAAACAAAGTATAGTCGAGGACATAAGTTCAACATTCTGTATGCCCCTCCAGGCCACCGACACCCCCTCCAGTCCACCGACACCCCCTCCAGACCACCGACACCCCTCCTAATTTCTGATATGAATCGACGGTTCAGTATAGTCAGTAACTCCTGAATATACAATTACCATTAAATTTGAAAAATAGAAATTGTTTTGTTTTTCGGGTTGGATATTTATTCATGATTGAAAAATATATCATTCTTTTTTTTTTTATCAGCTTGTAACATATCTGTATTACTGTAAATAGTTAGCTACACGTTCACTAACCTTCCAAGACAGGGCTGTTAGCGTAATTTAGGGATGATCGGACTCGAAAACCCGTCGATTCAGGGGCTCTCCATGGAAGTACATAGTTCCTATTTGAAAATACATGAAAATATTTTATGTGAAGTGTCCACATGAGATTTCTTATTCAGAAATCCCGCGATGCATAGGAAATTAGCCTAGTGATACTGAGGTGTCTGTGAAGATTTTACCACTCCGCCACTCCCTCAAACTTGGGCCCAGTGATACCATAAATCTGCCCCCCTCAAATATGGGCCCAGTGGCGCCATAAATCTGCCCCCCTCAAACATGGGCCCAGTGGCAACATAAAAGTGGGGAATCACACTACCGATCTTACCTTCGGAAATGAAGCGGCATCTGTATATATCGACGAATCAATCACAATCACTATCGATGGAACTTTTTATTACCAACCCAAACATTTTCCAGCTCGTTCCACAACGAAGTGTCTCGACGTGCGCGCCACAGACACCTGTGAAAGTATAAAATAAATTATCAACCAATATGGCGATACCCGAAACTTTCTACTCTTCGACCATAATTAAGAAAATTATTTATATATATATAATAATTATATTGCATACTAAGGAAACCATGGAAAACATCAAAGAAGCCATGTTATTATCTAGTTCTTTTAAAAATTATCTATTGACTATTTGGTATTGTTGCAGGTAACCTTTTTGCGTAATATCGTGTGGACGTTGTCAAACTTGTGCCGTAACAAGAACCCTCCGCCGCAGTTTACGTCGGTGAAGGCGTGTCTCCCCTACTTGTGCAAGCTGCTCACCTACTCTGACAACGATGTCCTTGGTAGGTAGACCGGTGCCACTCACAAGAGTCGTCGGTCAATCATCAGCCATTTACTTCCCCAGCTAGAATTATTTGAAATCAACTAATTTTCCACTCTTCCTCTTTGACCGATTTGGTTTTAAATCAGTAGCTGGCTTACTGAGTCCTTGACAATCCTTATACTATCAAATTTAGTTTTTATACATTCATTTCACTAACATAGGATGTTTTAGTTAAGCCCCCAGTCCCTCCTCTTTGGCTGACTAGCTGAAAATCAATAGATTTCCTCATGGGGTTCTTGGATACACAAGTAAACTTACGTGACGCTATTTTCATTATATCGAGAATTGTCCTGTCCACAAAGACTTGATTTTTTTTCATTTTTGGATTCAGGCATCTGAAAAATATGAAATTCCGGTAAAAACTCAACATCGAATTTCTGACGTATTAAATAACTTTCCCGAGATTGTGTATAGCTGGGAAAGTAAACAGACATGTGTGTCTGAGGAAATGAATCCCCCGATATGTTCAATGTTTCGACATCAAGTTGTATACGTTAATCCAATAACCCATAAAGACGACACCTTTCGATTTTTAGCCGAATCAGCGAAACTTTATGCATGACCGAAGTATCGCCTCATAAAAAGAAAAATTAACATTTTATCTAGGGATTTGACAAAAAACAATTTAGGACACATTAAAAAGTATATTGATTGTATATAAAAAAAATATGGTGCCTTAATGAATTTGATACAATGTTATTACATATGGTACCTTGCAGTTTTAAGATGTCGACAATATTTCTTTCTATAATTACTTTTCGACCCTATTGAAGGAAAGGGGACTTTCAAAGCCTGAAAAATTTGTTTTCATACCAAAGCTAATAAAAAAAGCCCTAGAAATCGTTTGAGAGATAGTCAGTTCCCCGAGTAACGCTAGTTATTACTGCTAGTTTTTGTAATAATTCATATATATTTTTAATGGATCGATAGTTGATCGGAAATACATATTGCAATTTTTTATCCAGTACATTTTTAAATGAAGTCCGCCCAAAAAAACAAACTTAATTGAAAACAAAATCTGGTATTTATAGTTAGTTGTTGGTGTTTCTAGCTGATACTTGCTGGGCTCTCTCCTATCTAACCGATGGCCCCAATGAGAAGATACAGGCTGTGCTGGATGCTGGGGTGGTCCCAGTCCTGGTCCAGCTGCTTTCTAGCAGTGAGATCTCCATCTTAACTCCAGCCCTTCGGACCGTGGGCAACATCGTCACTGGCAATGATGCTCAGGTCAGTTCGCCTCGTCACACGTTCATTCAATAACATTTTAACAACTCCAACGATAAAGTCATACAATTAGGAGGATACTCATAGTAGAATAGTAAGTAAAATAAAAAAATGTACATGAAATTGGTTTTTTATGTGGTTCATAAAAATATTTGATGATTCTCATTAAAAATATCTTTATCACTCGCGATCAACTTCTACATGCTGCAGCACCTTGCAGTGATGGAATGTTTTTTGGAGAGATGAGTACGGAAAATGGCGCATGGAAGGACAGCAGCTCTGTGCAGTCCAGATCGTTGTTTTCAAAAAGCTGATGAAGTGTCTTCTGTATGCCTTCAAGTCGGTCGATGTACTGAGTTAGCAGGGGCAGGGTAGGCTCAGTAGAATACACTGAATATTAATAATCGTAATCTAAATGTGTGATGTAGAGTATTCGGTTTTATTGAATAATCTTCATGTAGACTTAGCCCATTCTTGCCAGAGACCGGAGAAATAGTTTCTGGCTCAATAACTCTCTTGAACTCTGCTATATCGATTAACACCATGCTCTGTTTCTAGTTTCTATTTTAGTCAGAACTAGACTTATATCGTTTACTGACTCTTATTATGTAAGAAATTTTCGAGAAGGTAACACAACCTTTTGGAGTTACATTAAACAAACGAAAAATAAGCTCCACTTTTTTCTTATTTTAATTAATAGGGAGTTGGAATTAAGAGTTGGTGGTATAGTGGTAGGTGAGTAATATTCATGATAATTTGGCGACTCTTTCTCGTAGTGGATTATTTGGACTGCTTCTTATTTTACATGTGTTTTTCTTTTTTTCTGTAAAGTCATTTTCAAATTGAAATTATATATATTTTTTAAACGATATCAAGAAATTAACAATCACGGTTGGAGATAAGAAAGCCTAGTGGTGGGGTCATCTCCTGCCCAGTATCTTCCTGGATTAAACAGAATTACAATTATAATTGGTTTTGTTTAAAAAAATTTTAAATAGAGGATTGTTACTGCTTGGGAAATAAAAATATTAATTCCTTTCCAGCAACAAATGTAAATTTTTTGAGGAACTCAGATAAAAATGGATTTCTCGAGTTGAAAAAAGATACAAAACTCCGTTGGAAGGAGTTCCATAACATAGGATTTCTTGGTTCGCCTGTTTCCATTTTTATATATTATTTTACTTACTGCTTGTTAGTGCGCTGAACTCTTAATCTTTTTGTAATAACTCTAGCATTAAAAACATTGGTATTTTTATCACGAACGAAAATAAAGATACAACTCAACTTGGCTTTATAATAATAAACACAAAGTAACTTACACACATCTATATATCTACTGGTATGGTAAAAGTAAATGAGAATTGAAAATGTTGGAAAACAATGTTGAATAATATTAATTAATTGCTTCGTTTGTTTAAATAAATAAAACAAACTTATTTTTTGAAATATTGTCTATTCCACTAAAGATATATATACATATATAACTACTGGTTTCGGCTTTATACCATCGTCAGGTCTAGTTATGAACTAAGTCAGTTTGCAGAGAGCGACCCTTCAAATACGTCTCAGGTCAAAGGGTGCTATTAAAACTTGGGAGTCTCCCGGCTGTACCGTTAGCTAACTCATGAAATATTTCTTAATAAAACCTAGTTATAAATTTACATAAAACAATGTCACTAGACTAATACGTGGAAAAATAACAAATAAATAAGTACAAATACAAGTAAATAATAAAAAATAGAAATAAAATTAATAATAATGTTAAGATTTAGATAACTTGAAACATATATGTGGAACCAAATATTAATAACAGATAATACAAACATATATGTGGAAACAGAACTGGTTCAGGGTGTTAACAAAGGGGAATAGTTGAAATAAATTTGGTCATTCATACAAATGTTCCTTTTGTTAGCTTTAAGTTTGTTTTATTTATTTATTACAAGTTTCCACAATATGTCCGCGTTTCTCAACTTAGAAGTTGTTTGTTTAATACAAGTGATGGGCAGCCATTTTGGTATGTTGTTTCGCTTATAACATCGGTAAAATTTTATCTGTACTCAGAATTTGGAAACAGATACCTGCCTATCTCAAGTAATGAGGCCAAAATATTATTATTGTATTAATTTTTATTCAATGAACTATTGTTCTCGCCAATTCGTCTGTCTGTGATTTCTAGTTACTGTTTTTAGAAGTGCTCTTTAAATTAAGGGAAATTGGAGATGCTTATTGTATTAAATTATGCACCAGAATCAGGAACTGCACTTGTTTAATAATTGGGGCGGCAATCTGTCTTTAAACGGCTGTATCATATCCACCCCTAGTTTTCCCCTGTATAACATTCACGCTGATATTAGAGGTACCTTGTTGCAGACGGATGCTATAATAGCTGCTGGAGGGCTGGAACAGCTTGCACTCCTCCTTCAGCACACCCGACACAACATCGTGAAGGAGGCTGCCTGGACGGTGTCTAACATCACTGCAGGGAACACGGCCCAGATAGATCAGGTCATCCAAGCAGGGATCCTCACACCCCTGCTCAACATTCTCAAACAGGTCTCTCATTTTGTTTATTCGGGAGTCACTGCGTTATATTACTTATCTTGAATCTCATTACGTGCCATGCCCGGACTAAGAATAAAAAGCTCCTCTGCTCACACACAGGATAATAAACCTCTCACCTTCCCCGTCCCAAAGGGCCCCCTTTTCCTTCCCCCAAAATAAACGTTTGGACGTGACGTCACACAGTCATATGTTCTAAGTTGGGCCATCCTTAGGAAAAACTTATTGCCTCATTATTATACATTTCTAGAGTACCTTAGGTAGAAGACTTTATACAAAACCCTTATAACGAATGTGTTTGTTATCTATACATTATCAATAAGGTGAGCAAGGTTTTTGGGGCATATAAAATGATAAAAACAGTCATAAGCTTTCAATGGGAGAAAGGATGAGTGAAAGTGAGTCAAAATTAAATGACAAACTAGAAATAAATTATTTTGTTCAGCTCAATATTGTATGTGTAGGGGGACTTTCGGTCCCAGAAGGAGGCTGCTTGGGCGGTGACGAACCTGACCTCTGGCGGGACGGTGGAACAACTGGCCACTCTCGTGAGGAGCGGCGCCATTCCTCTCATCTGCACGCTCCTCGACAGCAAAGAGTGGAAGACTGTCAGTGTTCTCCTCGACGCCATACAAAACATACTTCAGGTGAGAAGATATCTGTAATAAGCCTCTCACCTTCCCCGTCCCAAAGCGCCCCCTTTCGTACATTGCTCAAACACAGTTATACCAAGTATAGGGGAAGTTGTGTAATAGGTCAGACATTCGACGTTTCTCCCTAATTTCATGTTCCCGAAAAAGAAAAATGAGAGTCGGGGAATCAACGGCGATGTACTTCCACAGCTCATAATAAGAATTCAAGTCTTTGCTCTCCCTCCAAAACCAATTGAATCATAATAAATTTTGTGTCGAAGAATTAATATATGAAATTTTGGGTGGATACATTCATTTCAACGGGAGTTATTGGAGTTTTTGTATTATCCTAATCCTCTTCTCTTCATATTGGCGTATTTGACTGAAAATCAATAGGTGCGTGTTTTTTTTTTTATCCCAAACCGTCGATTGATTTTGGAGAAAGGGCGAGAACTTGATTAATTGGTGCTGGGAGGGGGGGGGGGGGGGGGGGGGTACATTGGCGGTGATTCACCGACCTTCTATTCTATTTTTCAGTGTTATTTATTTTAACTCCAGGGGTATCGAAGGTCATTCAGATAAAACATGCATGCACCATTTACATGAGTGGAGTCGGAATGTAAAGTGTGATTCCTCGATTTTGTCTATTAACATAATGGGTAATTCATCAACTATTTTTATTTTTCCCTACGCCGTTATGCTGGCGAGTTCTACCATGCGTCTATTAGTAGCCTAGTTCACTGCAGATTTCTTCGTGTAGGACAGACTCCTCCATACGCTGTCCTGGCGAGTAGGGTAGACGTCAGGATGCTGAGCCGTCATGTGCTTCCCTCCATCGCAGAGGACAGCTGGGGTTGTCAGCTTCGCAGAGTTCATAGTCAACGGGTGTTTGACCTGATCCATGAGGAATCCTTCTTTGGTCGACTCTCACCCGATTCCGTTTTCATTATCATTTAAGATACGGAATTTAAACAATTGTATATATAAATTAATTTTTTTAACTTTTGTTTGTGTAGGCGGCTGAAAAGAGTGGGGAAGCGGAGAGGGTTGCGATTATGATCGAGGAATGCGGCGGCCTCGAGAGGATAGAGATGTTGCAGCATCATGAAAATGAACACATCTATCAAAAATCTTCACAAATCATCGAAGTTTTCTTCTCTGGTGGTGTAAGTATACATTTGTAAACGGGGAAGTTTTCTCGAACTGCCTCCGTCTAACAACATTTCTTGAAAAAAAAATTTAAAGTTCCCGGGTACTCTGTTAAGTTACGCTACACATCTTTCGGTTGACAAGATCTTTGTGGATTGCTTTAGGCACGTACAAGGAGACTGTACAACCTGGCGACCACTAGAAAACTTGATTCACTCAAATTCGTCAAGTTTAACCAAAATTATAGTGTTAACAGCAGTTTTTCATGCAAAAGCGGTAGTCGTATAAGCAGGTCGAATAGGCACCCGCATAAATTGAGTTTTTGAAAATTACTGTCACTGTAACTTACAAGTCGGTAAAATATTAGCTTTGAAAATGAAATGGTTCACATATAACATAATTTTTTTTTTTTTTTTTTTTTCAAAAATAATTTACTTTAAATTGTTGAACGGTTAAAAAAAAAAGTAGGTGCGTATAGGAAGCATAAAAATATTATGACAGTGAAAACTGACATTATTGCAGAGATATTGTGAAATAATTCAAATCAACTTGAAAGAAATAAAACTTATTTATTTATGATATTGTCTAATTTCACCAATTATATTTACATGGGAGTACTTTCGGTATTTCTACCATCCTCAGCCAAAAGCATAAGTGATAAGAGAGTCTTATCTCTTATGTTTTTGGCTGAGGATGGTAGAAATACCGAAAGTACTCCCATGTAAATATAGTTGGTGAAATTAGACAATACCATAAATAAACAAGTTTTATTTCTTTCAAGTTCATTATGACTTAGTTCTGAGAAGAGTAACTCTGACAATAAAAATAATATTCTAGAATTCTATAAAAAATTTTATGGCTCGAAATTGGCCTTTTGTTTGTGTTTGTCGTCTAGTAGAGTTTGCAAATCCATTAGTTTTAGTTTTTTAGGTTCCGCCAGGGCCTTACGTTTCAAAAAACCCAATTTTCGTCCATGTGGGACGCACGCTGCATTGTTTCGGTTGGGGGTAGACGAAAATGTATAATCATTAGAGAAACGAAAGGCGCTGTAAGAACTGCAATGATAGACTGGATCACTGGAGTAAGGAAAAGTCCATTTTTTAAAATCCATAATTAAAAAAAGATAGAGGATTATAGCAAACATACTCGTCAGTGAAATAAACACAACAATCTATTAAAATTGCAAAAATTGAAGTGAGCTTTGTCCGGGAGTGTATTTCAAAAGAATTTGTTGAACTGTTCAAAAAATAACCATTTTATTTTTGAAGCCAATATAACTAATTTGAAAGTGATCGTAACATTGAAAAAAAAAAAATCAACTAAATCCGTGCGGGGGCAGGTTTGACCTTTTCATCAGGTCTTTATTCGCGGTACTCAGGACCAAGCCGCATGTTCTTTGTAAATGTTGAAAATACCTAGTATTTATGTAGCGTGAAGAACAGAAGGTACATTTGGGAGCTAGGTCAGGGATCCTAGCTCAGGGGGTAAACACCGGTCTACCTCTACCAAGATACCCGTCCATAAAGTATACTTTGTACTTATCGTTTCGAAAAGTACAAGTTCTCCTAACAGACAATTACTTCGCCGCACACCATTATTATGTATTAAAAATCATATGGTTTTAGTGCTACTTTATATATAAATGTTAACGACCCCTGCCCTAGGTGAATAAAAATTTAGGACTCCCACAGTAGAGTCGGGCTCATGTCCACCAGAGTGACGAAAGAGCGCTCTGGTAGTAGGCGAAATGACCTCGTAGTTAAAGCCCGGGCATGAGTCATAAAACCTAACCTATCCTATAATTGTTAGGTAGCTCAGAGGTAGCGTGCTAGCCTACTGGGCTCAACATCGCGGGTTCGAAACACGGCCGAGGTCCTACGGTTTTTATCTGGCAGGTGAAAAAAAATCTCGAGTACGCCGTCCTTCGGATGTTAAGCTATGGTCCCGAACCCAAAAAAAAATTTTCAGCTAAGGAGTAATCCATGGGTCCAATACTTTTACAAATACCGACATTGGTAATGTCGGGATGGTAAGCAGCTATGATAGTATCACTTGGTGTTGCAGGAGGAAGAGACTGGAGTGGCCTCGCCGGGTTCGGCGGACGGCCAGCTCGAGTTCCGCGTCCTCCCGGATCTGCAGTTCGGAGGCTCCTTTGGACAATCACACCCCTTCTAGTGCCTCTAACCAACATCTTCCCTATTTGTTTTCTGTTGTTATAAACGAGAAAATATATTTGCTTCTTTTGTATTATAATTTTGTACTAAAATTTTATGATGTTATATTTATATACTAGAATGGATTTGTTAAAATATTTTATATTGATTCGCCTTTGAAAGGTCAGACTAACAGCCCATTTTATATTGATTCGCCTTTGAAAGGTCAGACTAACAGCCCATTTTTCAAATTGTTTCTTGTTCTTGATTTAATAGAAAATGTTTTATGCAATTAAAAATATTGTTTTATTTGTTCCTTATCTTTACGATACTTTTAGATATTAGGATATAACGTTAGGGACTTCCAGATGGACACCTTCAATCAGGCACTGGAGCTATGGCCGCCTGAGACTAACAGCGCCGGCGCAGGGAGTGCCGCCGAGCAGGTAGAGGCCGTCATGCTCTGGCTCTCCCGTGCGTGCGACGTCACCATGCGAGTCAGCAAGGGTTGCATCAGGGGCCCACCGGCATATTGGTGGAGTGACACCATCGCAGCTCTACGCAATGAATGCCACTCCGTCAGGCGCCAGTACCAAAGGGCAAGGAAAAGGAATGGGGGTAGCGCGGAAGTGCTCCGGCAAAAGTTCGCCGAGGCCAGGCGAAACCTGCGCAAGGAGATTCAGAAGAGCAAGAGAACCTGCTGGACGGAGCTGTGTGCCGAGTTGAACGCAGACCCATGGGGTAGGGCTTACAAGATCGTGACCAAGAAGCTCCACAAGAGCCAGCCAAAGATGGAGCCAGGGGAGGTCCAGAACATCGTGGAATGCCTCTTCCCCTGCAGCGGCGTGGCAACATTAGAGATGGATGAAGGCGGGCCAAACGACATCCCCCCTGTCACAAGAGAGGAAATTGAAAGAGCCTGTCGACACGTCGGTGCCAACAAGGCACCCGGGCTGGATAAAATCCCAAACCGAGCCCTGAAAGCAGCAATGAAGGCCAGGCCAATGGTCTTCGCTGACGTGTACGATAAGTGTTTGAGAGCGGGGGTTTTCCCTGGTCGATGGAAAAGGCAACGTCTTGTCCTGATCCCGAAGCCGGGAAAGCCCCCAGGTGATCCTTCGGCATACAGACCCCTCTGCCTCCTTGATACAGCGGGGAAGGTGCTGGAAGGCATCATCCACGAGAGGTTGCGCGAGCATGTGGAGGCTGGCCTAACCGACAATCAGTATGGGTTTCGACCAAGGAGGTCAACAACAGATGCAGTGGAAGAGGTGAAGAATCTGGTGTGTGCAGCAATAACCGGGACGCTAAGGAACCGGAAGCGTTGCCTTATGGTCACGTTGGACATCAGCAATGCGTTCAACTCGGCTCGGTGGGACAAGATCTGGGAGAGCCTCTTACGGGACTTCAAGATCCCCAGGTATCTGATGAAGATCATCAGGAACTACCTAAGCGAGAGGATGCTGTTCGCGGACACCACTGACGGAACCAGGGAATTCAAGGTCACTACAGGAGTTCCACAAGGGTCAGTCCTTGGCCCCACACTGTGGAACATCCTGTACAATGGCTTGCTGAGCCTGCCAATGCCAGAAGACCTTACCTTGGTGGCGTATGCTGACGATGTAGGGATCGTCATAGTGGCTGATGATCTGGAAAACCTGGAACGCAAATTCCAGGCTGCCATGGAGCGGATACACCATTGGATGAGCTCTGTGGGCCTTTCCCTGGCCATCCACAAGACGGATGCAGTACTCTTCACCGGGAGGAAGGCCAGAACCAACATGTCACTGACCTTCCAGGGTTATACTATCGAGACCCAACCGGCAATCAGGTACCTGGGAGTAATGCTGGATCAGAGGCTCACTTTTAGGGAGCACCTCAAATACGTGGGAGCGAAGGCCGCCAGGACATCGGCGGCGATTTCGAGAATTCTGCCCAACGTCGGTGGCCCTAGGCAGAGCAGGAGAAGACTGCTGGCAGGAGTCAGCACTTCCATCCTTCTGCACGGGGCCCCGACATGGGCAGATGCAACGAGGATTCCCTCATACCTGAGGCTGATCGCCCCCGCTCACAGGTGAAGCGCACTGAGAGTCGCATGCGCCTACCGAACAGTTTCTGGCGACGCTGCCTATGTAATTGCTGGGCTGCCCCCCATTGACCTCTTGGCACGGGAACGTACGCGACACTTCAAAAGGAAACAAGACCCGGTTCAGGTGGAAGAGGTGGTGCAGCGCTTCGACCACAGGGGAAACCGGGTCTTCTATCAGGACGCGGGGGCCAGCCCTGGTCCAGCAGAGCCAGAGAGGGCCAGGACAATTAGGGAGTGGCAGGAAGAATGGGACAAGTCCACAAAGGGACGGTGGACCCATCGGCTCATCCCTCGAGTCGAGCCTTGGCTCACCAGAAAGCATGGGGAGGTGAATTACCACCTCACCCAGGTACTCACGGGACACGGTGGGTTTCGGGGGTACCTCCACAAAATCGGGGCAGCAACAACACCAGACTGCCCCGCGTGCCTTGGTGAGACGGAGTCGGCGGAGCATGTCCTCCTCAAATGCCCCAGATTTGAGGAGGGAAGGAAAAATCTGGAGTGCAGCATGGGCGCCCCACTGACTGCTACCAGTTACGTGGACGCTATGCTGCGCTCCCAGGAGTCGTGGGATGAAGGCTGCGATTTTGCAGCGCTCATCATGGGCGGGTTGGCCCTTCAGGAGAGGGCTGACAAGGAACAGTAGCGGTAATAAAAGAGAAGAAGGGGCGTTACCAGCCACCCTTCCTCCCTTCCGCGAAGTAATGACAGACCGTCAGTTCCGCGGAAGGGAATCAGGATCGGCAAGGAGGGGTTTTTAGTGGGTATGGTGATGGTGAACCGTCTCGAGTCCCACACTATCCAGGGCTACCTTCCCTGGATGTGCGTCACAGCATTTCCCCCTCCAATGCAAAAAAAAAAAAAAAAGATATTAGGATACTTCGACCTACGGAACCTTACAAATAATTTTGGAGTTCCTCTCTCACTTCTGTGTAAACTTTGTTACTTCATAGCTCGAGGTAGACATTTAAGTTACTACTTCGGTTCATTAATATTTTCCTCTCATTAAGGTAATTATGATTCCTTAATAATTTTGAATGCATTTCTCCAAATTAGTCAACTTTCAGTTAGCATCTTGGTGGGAGTGTCACCGTCTTTCTTAAATGTATTCGAATTTGTTGGTTTATTTTAAAAAGTTTCCGTTAACTTTCCCAAATCTTTTACATCAAACCTTATGATAATTTGATATCTACGTGACAGACAGAATCTAGGGGATCCTGATGGAGCACAAAAGAAGGATTGTCGGAGACATTGGGCTCCAAAAAGGACAGGGTTTGACTGGAAAATGAAGGCGTTAATGAGCTGTCCTGTGACAGTAGGTCAGAGCTACCTGGGGCAAACAAGAAGAAAAGTGTCTGAACACCTGTTGGATGTCAAGCACAACCGGACATTAAAATCAGCTTTGGACAAGAACGCAAGTGAATGTGGGCAGATCGTTTGACCAAGCGAGGATCCTGGCAGTAGAGTGGGAAAGAAAATGCTTCCATGAGGATGTTGATATTGTAAAAAAGGTAGAGAATTTCAATAAAAAGAATGGCTACTTCTCCCCAAGTTGTGGATGCCGGTAATAACGCAGCTTAACATTGAGAAGATGAAGCCCCGGGTCAATTTTGGAAGTGGTCAATGGGTGGACAAATCACAAAATTACTAAAGAACCGCATGGCTGCCATTATCTCGAGGTGACCTAAGGGCGCCATGCTCGAGAGAGATCATCAGAGATACATTCCGAATTTATCGTTGGGCGGACCATTCAGGAAATTACCCCGGACACGTCAAGAAAGTAGTTCTTGGAAGAGAGAGCGCCAAAATCAAGGTTGGAGTCGAACAAAGATGGACTCCCCGAAAAATTGTTCATTGAATCCCGCAGAAGGGACATCGAAATGTCCCGAATTATTGACAAAAAAAATCTCGGAAAAAAACAACTTAACCCTATCCTGTCCTAATTATATAGCTTACTCTTATTCCATCATACCGTTGCTTCTATAATTAGGACCACTATTAGCCACTAACCCTAATAATGGTTTAAAATACTTTGTAGCATAAGAAACATCAACGTTTATTTTCGAAACAGGTTTTTTTCTTTGGGAGCTCACTTACTCGCTTGCTTACTGAGCTCAAGATCGTGGGTTCGATTCCCGACCGAGGCCCTTAGTTTATTTTATCTGGGAGGTAAAATAAACTTAAACACACCGTCCTTCGGATGGGACGTTAAGCGATGGTCCCGAGCCTGTACGATGTCAGGTACTCGTTAAAGACCCCTGCCCTAGGTGAATACAAATTTATGATAGGCAAAATTTAGGACTCCCACAATAGAGTCGGGCTCATGTCCACCAGAGTGACGAAAGAGCGATCAGGTAGTAGGCGATATGACCTCGTAGATACAGCTCGGGCTTGAGTCATAAAACCTAAACCTGTTAATTCTGCAATAAGAAGACTGAAAAGGGTATATTAAAAAAGCACTGGAAATAATAAAGAAATATATTTAATATAAAATAGTTAATTTTAAGCGCCTACATAAGCCGATTTAAAGAAAACGTCAACATAGGTTCTCTTCTGGAGAGCCTCGGAGGACGCAGGATGGGTTTCACGGTGTATGGCAGCCAATAGCGTTCGAATTGCTAGAGAAGAAGCTGGAGAAATGCCATAGGTGACAGTGGTAAGCTGGTATTCACGCACTGAGTCTTGTTCTGAAAAACGCCAAAAAATTGCGGCTAAGACGTTTTTTGAGCATTATTGATAGGCGGTAGGCGATATTACGTGACGGTCCGAGATAGGCAGGCTGGCTACCCTCGCAACGGGAGAGGAACTTGGAATCGGGAATTCGTGTCGTTTTCTTCACGTAAATTTCCTCTGCAAGTAACTCGAAACTCTTCCACCAAGCGACATAGGTCATCATCAGTTGTAAGACGACTAAGTTGCGAGGTGGAACAATAAGGAGCACTAAAAATAATAAAGAACTATTTTAAAACAGCTGACTCGCGCCAAATATTAACGGTGTGACAAATCATAATGCCATAACGTAACTTCCTTATTTACCTACTTCTTAACTTTTCTTATAAAATTAATCACTGTTAAACACTGACAGAATAAACTATTACAGTAACCAATGAAGTTGAACAAATATGGTCGACTTTGGCGCCCCAAGGTTACACAGTTTCTAGTCTAAATTAAAAATAAAAAAAGTGCCACACTTTTAGCATAGAGTTTAACTCCCCTGGAAGACAATCAACTTTGGTAATATAACAATTTAATAAGAGCTAATTTAATGCCCCCCCCCCCCCCCCCCCCAAAAAAAAAATCAAGAGTACGACGTTTTCATCTCATGGAGACTTTGTAAATTTGTTGCTGAATGCATATACTCAGTCCCTTATACATTTTTGTGATTGCAATGATTCGAAAATTTTCCAACCTCAAGTGAATAAATTCTCAAGAGTATAGTGATGTTGGAAAATAAAAGATTATATCTCTCCAAAATGAATATTTAGTATAGGATAAAAATATTATTGGCTTGACAGTTGAGCAAACTATGGATTCTGGAAATCCCTTATTACTATATACAAATGTACATCGTCTTGGAATCGATATTCATGTTAAATTGTCAAACGAGGGAAGTACATAATACAGAACATGTAGTTGGCAGCATTGAATAGTTGCGTCAGTGAAAAATATTCCGGTTAATTTTAAAAGATATTTGAAGCTGAACATAAACCTCGCATTATTTTGTGACAGTAAGCTTTAAATAATGAATTACATTATCATTTGTCTTGTATTTTATACAGTTAAATATAAATAAGTATATCACATCTTGTGAAACTTTTAATAAAAAAATTATGCCTTTATATCTCATATTTCTTTCAAAACTATTTAATTTTTTAAGATTATGTATAAACATTTACCAAAATGGAAAATCATCGATTAAAGGAATTTGGTAATTTTTTTTTTACTATTTTCTCAGTTTTTGAAAGTTAGACCTGCAAATGTCCACACAGGTACAATATAATACATATCTATATGTGTATTCATTTTCTACATGTTATTACTGTTGCAGTACAATTCGTTCAAAATAAGGTTATTCTCGCAGTAGCATTTGCCATAATAAAATCGAAGCCTGAACATATTTCTGCTGAACAGTATGCTGAGGCTGTGCAGAGAAAATATTTCCAACTGTGGCAAAAGGTATTATTAATTTTTAAATTTCTTTTTGTAATGCGTATTATGTATTGTATTCTTTCTATTCTAAAGAGATTTTTCTCAACAGAAACAAGACAAGTCAGTGTTTGACGAAAAAATAATTTCATTACACAGGAACAAGATAATAAATCAAATATATGAAAACTTGCCTCCCTCAACAAGACAAGAACACAAATCAGGTAAAATGTCTTCATTAAGGGGCTCAACGGGTCCTGTATTTGGAGTGGCAGGGAAATTGTGTAATCTCTCAAACATTTCGACTTGAGTTTTTGAAAACATATGGCCGAAACTCAGGGCCGGTTACACCGATAAGGAAATTTTTTTTTTAATGCGGATGGGATGTGGTTATTTTTAGACTAACACCTCATCATTCTTTGAAATGTTCTGGCGGTAAGCTATCAAAAGAACGAGTAACAATTCTCGTTGCAGCCCTGTTGGACATGTCCGGTTCCATAAACAGGAAGTTATTGGTGATCGGAAAAAGTTAAATGCCGGGATGTTCTAAAATCGTAAAAAATCACCCCGTTGACTATTTCTACTGTACATAATCATACTGTACATATATACATTTTTTAAATACATACATAGATGTTGATACGACATTATATGTATTATGAATATTGTTTATTGACTACCTACTCATTTCAATGTTCATATGTATGTCATAAACTTATAACGGACTGTTTGTTGTAACCAGTGTAACACCATTTATAGCAAACTGTTCGTTATAACCGACAATACCGCTTAAAGAGAACACAGGCTACAACGTACAAAAACCACCAGTCCCTTGAAGTTCGTTATAAACGATTTTGACTATATATAATCTAATTTCATAATAAAATAATTATGATATTCTTACTCAGGGACTGAAAATTCATCTATGTACAGAGTTTTAGTAAAATAAGGTGGCGGTGGATATGTAACATTACAAAAAAAGTCTATCGTTGTGTGAGTATGAACAGATAAATCCCGATAGAATATATTTATCTTCATAAAAGTTTATGTGAAAATTGAGAAGTCTGTGAGTAAGACGTCTATGAGTTTTCAATTAAATTGGCCGAAGAGGGGAAGTGTTTAAAAAGGAGTATGAAAACTGAGTTGTTTACGAATAAATCGTACTGGGCATGTACATTGTCGACGATTCATCGAGGACCTTTCAAGGCCGTTGTATATCTACGTACATGATTAATTTAATTCTTATTTATTTACTGGCTTAGTATCATTATTTTTCAGTGAATCTGAACGAGTGGTTCCCAAGTATCTGCGAGGACTCTCCCCTGGCCCTCTCCTCCCCTGAGGACAAGGCTGATCTTGCCCCTGACCCAGACCATGACCCCTCTCTGGAAAACAACCTGGAGTTCATCCAGGGTATGGTCCAGCTCAAGACTGCCGTCCAGGCCCACAAAGTCATCTCCTCCAACCAAGTCTATTCTCTAATTCAGAATAGGTTCAGTTTCATCCCAGATGAGGTCACCTTTTTTTGCTACCTTTTTATAATTAAACGGCCCTTTTGGCGAGGCAATTGCAACTTTTTTTTTTTTTCTAAGGCAAAAGGTTTAATTTATTTGCGAAAAAAATTACAGGGACATGCAGTCTGGCCGAGTCTCGATATAAACTTGTAATCTATTCATTTGTTTGTGCTTATTTTAGCTAATTTCATATGCAGCCCTCCTTTAAAGCCCTACTGTGAAAAGTTGCACGGAACTTTCCCAAAAAATTGTTATCACAGCAAAATATCAGTAGACCAAAGAAAATATACTTTCTGGTACTCTAGTATTGAAGAGACGTCTGTTTGCCTTCTGAGGCACTACTCCAGCTTTTGTTACAAGCATGCCTTTTCATTCTATTATTCTTATTTTATTTTTTTCTAGAGGAGCTGTTGCATGCCTCCCTATTTTAAAGTTTCAAATGATTTCAGACGCTACATAAAGTGAGGTGTCCGTTGGTGTTTTTCTATTTAAGTCTTTTTAGAACTTAACACGGTCACAAATTTCAATACCGAAAATAAGTTTTTTTTTTTTTAGTGTGAAAACATTTTTTAAATAATAACTTGGCGCTCGAAAAAGATCATCGGAGCCATAATTATAAAATAAAAATGTTCAGTGTAATAACTGAAATAACTGTTATTTGTCATTCATTACCTTCCATCTGTAATTTAAGCCCTCGCAGGTCTTTTTTAGAAGCCGTGTTACAAATTATAGTTTGATTTAGATCCATATTTAATGATTTGAAAATCAGAAATTGTGTAGATTTAAATTATTATACTCAAGTTTGCAGTTCTGCCAGAAAAAATTCACATAATGTGTTTTCTTTTTTTTTTTCAGAAAGATGAGGGAAAAAATAAACGAATCTGTTATTCAGAAGATTCTGGATTCGGTGAGTGGAACCTGAGCAGAAGAGCGATCGGAGGGGAGGACACCATCTCGACCAGTATGTTTAGGTACTTACAAAGAACAGTCTGAATCAAAATAGCAAATATAATGTACAAAGAAATGTTAACTTTTGAGAATCATGCCCGGGCTTCACTACAAGGACATATCGCTTACGACCAGAGCGCTCTTTCTTCGCTCTGGTGAACAAGAACTCTACTGTGGGAGGTCTATCGCTTAACGTTCCATCCAAAGTACGGCGTGCTCAATTAGGAATTGCCCTATTATTGAAATTAATAATTTAAAATATAACTTCTTAAAATACCAGTTTCTGACAGCACCCAAATTTAATTGAGGTAGGTAGAGGTCTTTAAGTACCTGACTGCACAGGCTCATCACTTAATTTCCCATCCGAAGGACATCCCACTCAAGGTTTTTTTTTAGCTCCCTGATAGAAAATAAATCAATTCTCAAAAGATGCCACATTTTTCCTGGCGGCAAGGTGAAACCTCCCGGTAAACTTTTCGGAAAGACCTACATGCACACTCAGTGACAGACAGCCCGGAAAACACCCCTGAGCTAGACCAGCTGTCTCCCCTATTTTCATTCCGAAGCCTTCTCAATTCAACCAATAAAATATTGTTATATTAATTTTTTTTAAATTCTTCCCTATTATCCAGGACCCCTAAATACATACCGTTACAATAAATATATATTCTTATTTTTGTCAAGATTTTTGACTCACTCTTCGGATACAGAAGCGATCATGATGAAGTGCATGAGGTCGGTGCTTCATAGGGTAGAACGGGCGGTGATGTGCCATCCTGAGGAGAGCTTCACGATGTGGCGGGGCTCCATCCTGGAGCATGTGAGCTCTGTGCTGCGCGAGGTGTCTCCAGAGCCGCTCTGCGCACAACTTCTCACCGCCTTCCTCATAGCCACGGTCCGTCACACTTGGACTTCCACTCAGACTCATAAGGTAGCGACTCCCAGTTTTCAGACTTGAATCAAGGCAAGGCACTGGCGTAGCGCGCTTGCCACAATTTGAAGTGGCCTCCTCATTCCTACTTCTTTCATAAGAGATATCACAAGCTATATGAAGTATAAGGGAAGTGATGTAATCTATCAGAAATTCTATTCTGAGTTTTCAACGGAAATCTTCCAACCGCTGGGTTCCAAAAACGGTAAAAAACATTTTCTGCCTGTCTGTGAACGCAGTAACTCTCGATAGAATGAATATATCGACACGAAATTTCATATGTGTATCTAGAACAGGATGACATCTATTGATTTTCAGCCTAATCGGCCCTAGGGAAGGGGAATTGGGGGGTTAACATAAAAACCCCAACAACTGTCGTCAGAAATATATTATATAGAATGTTTTCTTCAATTTGAGTTATAAAACGTTCATATAAGTTCGTCATGAGCCGAGATTTGCCTTACCTCTAAACGATTATTATTGCATGCTAAGTTTTTCGTTAGAAACAAAGAAAATTTTCTTATTAACAGTTTGAAAAGAAAAAGGAATGAAGAAGAGTCATCTGTAAAAACTTGGTTGGTATAAGAAAGTTAGGTTGAACAAAATGAACAAATAATCTTTAAAACAATGCGAAAGTAATGAATGTATCGACAGGAAGTTTCGTATGCTGAACCAAAACCCATTCATATTTTAAAGAAAAATCTAAACTTAATATGAAATTCCGTTTTCAGACTGGCAGTTTTGTGACAATTAGAAAGCACAAAATTCTTCAATGGATCCATTCCTTAACTTTGATTTACGTCAGAAGCCTGCTTAGATACTGAATATATATCTTGGGGCAACTCGAGATTTACCTAATTATTATGTTGTTTGATAGGAAATTTGATAGTTTAATGGCTCTCCTTGTTACCCTTTGAAGTTACCGGTTTTAAATAATTATAATTAAAGTAATAATAATTAGAAAAATCTTGTTTTTATTATTATTCATTGTGAATGTTGGTTTTTAAAATATATTTTACCATAACCATAAATTCGCCATTAATGCGGACGTCTTATGTATGTAGCAATGAGATCCACTCACTTTCCTTCAAACTTTGCCATCTGGACTGGCCTTGCAAATATATATACTTTTCTTTTTAATTTTGGAAAAACTGCTCTTACTGTCTGCACTACTCAAAGGAACCTTTTTTTTTTTTTGTTTCAGCATGTAATTTGGGAATACCAGCATAATATTTTAAATGAGTTTTGTTGTAATTTTTCGATATGTGAGAATGTTATTGATTTTTTGATGGGGAAGTTTAAAATATTATCCGAGAAATTAGAAATGAACGCGAGACTGGAGGATTGGAGAGATGTGAGCGAAATAGAGAAAGCGCCGCATTTCATCAGTCTGGCTGCGGAGCTTGTCAAGAAGTGGAAGAGCTTGTGGGAGCCTCCAGAGGCCTGCAGCAGCTCGACTGCAGAGAGCAAGTGCAGAACAGTGATAGAGCTGTGGAGACTGCGGTGGGCTCCCCAGGGCCAACACAGACCACAAGAGAGCGCCACAAGGAAGGCGGACCTCTGGAGGGAGATATGTGAGAAGCTGATCACTTCCTCTTCAGAACACTTTCCTCTCATCTGTTTCTATTTATGGGATCTCATTAGTTTACTAGATATTGCAAGACCAACCACCAATAAGCGTAACTTATGAGTTTCGTTGTTGTTAAACCACGATGAAGAAAAAACATACTAATAATAATGATTATTATTACAAAACTTGGGTCATGAACAAAATTTTGAGTTAAGTAGGTCCCAAACCATAAAATTCTATTGCCATCCATCAGTTAGAGGTTGGGCTTCTGTTAATTAGTAAATTATAAAGAAAACACGAATGTTTTTTAATATTACAATATTAAAAAACATTCGTGTTTTCTACAATCTCTCTGCAAAAATGTTAAATATAATTAATTAGTAATTACTGAGTTTTGTATTTTTCGTGAACAAAAAAAATAAAATTGATCTCTCTTCTACGGAAAGCCGCTAACTTCACGCAGCCTCTGTTTTATATGTACTGACCCTCGATACTCCAAAATAGGAATTATAGTCATTAAATGGTACAAATGGTTTCCGTTTGTATTTAAATATTA
The DNA here is from genome assembly GCA_963662175.1 of Aradus depressus. NCBI lineage: Eukaryota > Metazoa > Arthropoda > Insecta > Hemiptera > Aradidae > Aradus > Aradus depressus. Next base: position 29,119,162 of record OY759226.1, on the reverse strand, counting down.
TATAAATAATTATTTGGAATGTATTTAAATTATTTTTTTGTTCACATCAGAGTACTAAAAATTTCAAATCCGATATTTCTATAAAGCATATTGTAAGGTTCCTGGACATTTCTGCCATTTTATCTATTCCATACACTATACACAAAATCCAGACTCTGGTATCGGTGTTTGTCCACCGTGGAAATTTGATGTTTTTGAACACTGCCAATTTGACCTGACGTCGCGCTTTCTCATTGCTATTACGATTAATTAGACGAGTCCGGTGTAAAAATAAGCCTTAGTTGGTTAGCATATTCCTAAGTGGTAATTTAGCAACATTTTCGAATTGAAATTAGTTTTTCTTAAACGTCCGATAACTAAATATATGACCCAGCCTGCTTTATTCCGTTATGTGTGTCACTTATAATGGATCCAGTGCGGTCTACTTGTGTAGGCTCTTCTGTTGTTTTGGTGGGTTGTACTTTTTCAGGCAAAAAACTATTTTGCAAACATTTGAAGACAGCACAGCTTATAGTTGGCAACTTTTTAGGTAAATTTGTACATTTATTGTTCCAAATTATAATATGTATATACGTACTGTACTTATTGTTCCAAATTATATGTATTGTATTTATTGTTCCAAATTATAATATGTATATATGTGCTACATTTATTGTTCCAAATTATAATATGTATATACATACCGTATTTATTGTTCCAAATTATAATATGTATTTACATACCGTATTTATTGTCCAAATTATAATATGTATTTACATACCGTATTTATTGTTCCAAATTCATTAAGATCACCAATTCACCAAGGACTTGTCCTCTTTTGACAACACAAATACGTCAGGTCTAATTTTTCATGTGACAAACTTAGGGAAATTTTAAAACGATAGAAAAAAGAAACATTTTATTTAATGTGCACATTTATGCTTATTTCCATCATATGAACTAATTATATCTTCTAATTGTTCACCTATAAAATGTCTATAATGTTTAATTCGTGAACATAATTCTTTGATGGGCGGAAAAAAGAGTACAAGTCCATTTTTGGCCATAACAGTATTATTACATATTTCACAATGTGAAGTCAATCTCTAGAAGTGGTGAGAAGAGGACAAGTCGGTAATGTATCTCACGTAGTGTAGACCTATTTTTTTGTCAGTTAAAAAATAATTTGTCCAGTGGCAAAAGACATTATCTGTTCTCCTGAAAAATTGACTTTTTTGACTTGTATTGTTATTGCCTCCCACCAAAGAATTATAATATTCTTCCGAATATTTATCATTCATAACAGAAATTAAAAATGCACATCTTAATAAAAACAAGCAACACATATGTATGAGTAATATATTAAATTGCTTCGTAAACAGACAATGAACTTGTATTCAATTTTTATTTTTTATGCCTTCAATTTAATGAAGCAATTTTGGGATTTGTATAAATAATTTTAGGCAATTTCTAGTTCATGCACTAACATATGCATGTATAAAATGTTATTTTCCGCAATACAAAAATGTATAAAATACAAGTAATTGGAGCTTATTTATAAACTTTTCACAATATACAAAATATAACACAATGGGATGTCCTTTCTTTCCTTGTACATATCCTAGCAAACCTTAAATAGATAAAGGCATTTTTTTGACCTGAGATTGTTTAAACGGCAGTAAGTTTCATAGTAAATAGAAAAGTAGAAATATATTTTTTGGATATTTTTTATTTACGTTTTGTAAAGGAGGCTAGCTATTGAAAGGAGGCAAGCGTATCGTTCTTCGAAGAAAGGAAGACCTGTCGTTAGAAGGCAGTGTTCTGTAGCAAAAGTCGTATCACCTTAATCTATTATAGAGCAACTTCTAAGTTGAGAAACGCGGACATATTGTGGAAACTTGTAATAAATAAATAAAACAAACTTATTTTTGAAATATTGTCTATTCCACTAAAGATATATATTCATATATAACTACCGGTTTCGGCTTTATACCATCGTCAGGTCTAGTTATGAACTAAACTTAGTTCACAACTAGACCTGACGATGGTATAAAGCCGAAACCGGTAGTTATATATGAATATATGTCTTTAGTGGAATAGACAATATTTCAAAAATAAGTTTGTTTTATTTATTTATTATAGAGCACACATAAAAAGGAGAATTTGCATATTCATAATACTATCCAAATTATGTAATAAATTCATTACATCTTTCAAATAAAAAACATTATTTTTACTCGAACAGACAATAATTTCTAAACTATGTGATACGATATAGTAAAAAACAAAGTATTCCGAGCCAGAGTGAACATTTTTTTAAATAAAATGGGATAATTGTTTTTATTAATAATATTTTTTTAAACTACGAAAATTACCATAAGGGAAGGGCCCACCAACTCTCTAGGTTGGAGGGTTGTCGCAGGGAACATCTACCGAACTGTTGTATGTATGAAAAGGGGGAAAAGGACGTGCAGAATTTTACAGAATTCAATTTTGGTCCAGTACATAAGAGGCACGGTTTTAGAGAAAATGTAACTAGACTGGTCACAAACTAGAAACTTCAAGTCGTTTGCAGCTTCCTATAGAATTTTCATTTGAAATATCCCATTTAGAGGTAATTAAGGAGACCAAAATGTAACTTTCTGGCACTATTAGCATACAGAACTGAATGAAGTTTTATTATTTTATTTAGGTCCGTCCTAATACTAGTAAGGAGGTTTTAGCAGGTTAGTCCCATGTTCCTGGCGAAAGCGAGCTCCATGTTGAAGGACTCGAGGACAGACGCACCAACAGAGCTTCTCCGGATGTTCATAGGGGGAGCAGGAGTCCAGGAGTCGGAGCGAGTCTCGTAGAGTTCCACGGCGTTGAGGGAGGTGGACCCGTCATTCCCCCCCAGAGCCATCAGCACACCCCCGAACTTCACCATTTCGTGCGTCGACCTGGAAACAAAGTGCACATATATAAACCAAGAAAAGTATATATAAAATTAAGTGAATAAATATTCTAAAATAAATATATTGTGAATAAATATTTTGGAATAAATACCAGAAAATAAATCAGTACAAAAAAATAATAATACGAATAAATACTACTGTATTATATGTATCTACTGACACAAATAAAGAAAAATTAATGTTTTTTAAAAATATTGTCCATTTCACTAATTATAATTATATACCTACAATAAATGGATACTTTCGCTATTGCTTCCATCTTGAGCCACGACTTTCGTTTTTTCTTCCTTTTTATTAAGTGTTTCAAATGTTAAGCGTCAACAGTTGATACAGTTTTTGACTTAAATTAAATTATGATAAATATTTCTTATAATTCTTACAGAAGTGTCTTTTTCACGACAATATTTCGGGACGTTCTTACGCCCCTTCCTCAAAATGCATAGAAAAAACCAAGAGAAATAAAATAAACTAGTATTAAGTAATGAAAACATTAAACAAAAAGTAGATTGGACAGACGTTAAAGGATAACGGAGGGTATCTGAGGAGGAACTCCGATAGGAAAATAAAAATGAAAACTACGTATCAAGTAATGTTTCTGTATATGAAAGAGGTTTTTTTGTCTTGCTTATTTTATTCTTTATCTTCATCAAACCTATGGCCATCGGAAAAAATTTCCTGATACATAACTACGGTCATGGGGAAATATCATCATGTATGTATGAGAACCTACCTCTTGGTGAGCATGGGGGATATAGACTCCCATTGGTTTCTCCTCAGGTCCAGCCTCTCCCCTCCCGTCATGCAGGTGGTCCCGTCGTTGCCGCCCGTACAGTAGATGACCCCGTCCAAGGAGGTGACTCCGCAGCTAGATCGTCGGGAGGTCATAGGGGGCATGACCTTCCACTTGCCTACCCGGGGGTCGAACATCTCCACTGAGTTGAGGTAGGTGGTCGAGTCGTAGCCTCCCACTACGTAGATGCAGCTATCTAAAACACAGGATGTGCGGCCACATTTCAGCAGGACCCTGAAACATGTTCATACACCCCCCATTCCCTTTGAGCTACAACACATCTCAAAATTTTGAAGGGGAGGGAGGATCAAACATAAAAGTGCTACGCTCTATATTGGTAGATATGATTTTCCTGAAATCTCAAGTAGGATTCTTGTAATCCCGGTTCATCAATCAGTTTTTTTAGCGAAATTTTATATCGCTTCTCCTTTCAGTATTTCAGACGAATGCAAGCTTTGAGAGTAGACGGGTGAAAAACGGAGTAACCATGAAAAAGATAATAGACGGGCTGTCGGACAACTTCCTTCAAAGAAGATGATGAACACATCTGTCAATATTTAATATAGGAGTGCCTGATCGCTAGGAGAGGAATGTAGGTGTGTTACCGAGAACCGCGGCACGACAGTGTCTCCTCCTGGTGTGCATTGGGGCGCAGGAGCTCCAGACTCCGGTGAGCGGGTCGTACCGCTCCATGCTCGTCAGACATGACACTCCGTCGTAGCCCCCGCACACGTACACAAGCCCATCCGAACTGCACATACCTAAAAACATTTGTTTTGAATGAAAAATAAAGCTGCAGACAAGATAGTATTCCATTCCAAAAAATATAAGTCATTTTTACATTGTAACGCAACCATCGGCAATGAGAAACCCTGGAATTCAGAAATCCTACCTGGTACTCTATCCTGATGGTCTATGTGGCTTTATTTTAGGCATTTATAATAAATGAAACGAGACAATCACAAGAAAATATGTTTCACCCAAGTGGTAACGATTAACCGAAATTAAGTGAGGAGCAGGGACGGGCCTTCTAGCTCGCGGTGAACATTAGCCAAGGTATTTAGTTCGGAACGAGGCAATCTGTTCAATTAATTATTTAAATTATACCAAAATATATATATTTTATGTTGTAATATTGCATCATTTCTATAAAGTTTTTGCGTTATATCGAGATTTTGTCATTTGATATTTACTTTAGTCTAATCGGGAAAGATGTATAGCAACAAAAATATAAAAGAATTGAATAAAAAATAATAATAATAATGTTTAAATTGTGGTGAGGTACCAAGGCAACTCCTTTTGACGCCCATGGAAGTGGTCGTGCTCCATTGGTTGGTCTGAGGGTTATAGCTCTCTGCACTGGTCAGGTCTGATGCTCCGTCATACCTGAACACAATTTGGTTTTGACTTGAAGAAACAAATAATAGACGGGCTGTCGGACAACTTTAAAAACATAACTTTTAAACCGCTGCAAATATAAAACTTTAAAACTGATGAAATTTTTAGAAATCATCTGAGCTCTCAAGTGATATCATTAAATGATTGAAAATTCCAAGTCTAGTAGGCAAAGTTAATTTTGAAAGACATGGTTACCTATTCACACATTGTTTTTTGTTAAGTCTAACAGAACTTTTTTTTTCTAAATTTCCAAATCGTACACAATAGTTAAACTATTTTCTTTTCATTTGATTTAAAGGCCCCCAGAACTATGGGCCACCGGAACCGGGACTGCGGGTGCCAAACTCTTCTTTGTCCGTCCCCCCTTCCCACCACCATCGACCACGTCCCTGGTGGTGGGAGGGTATAGGCCCCCATCGCACCTGCCGTGATTTTCTTTGGCTTCCCCTCCGACGGTATGAAGGGCATCAACGGGGGAGCGGAGCAGTCGAAGAGGCTGAGTCTGAAACAATTTTCTCGGGAGTTGGGCGTCCATCCAGCCTAGAGGCTATGACCTCCGCCAATGCCTCGGGATGTAACGCCTTTAAAAGGTCTGCAGCCGCTTTGGCCCTACTCTCGGCCTCCAGCCTCTTAGTGAACGAGGCCACCAGCAAGTCTATGAGATGTTGAAAGCCGTCACTGACCACTCGCTGGCCTTGCCCGTTTTCGAGGCTAGGGCCGTCTGGCTACCAATCGCTGAATGGCGGCCGCTTCCCTATTGGGGAAGTCATCAAACAAGGTGGTGTCCTCGGCTCTCTTCGGTGTTGGCGCTGTGGCGTTTTCCATTACGCGGGAAAGTTTTGCGGTAAAATAATTATTGTAAATATAAGAGTAAAATAAGTGTGGGAGTGAACTTTAACTAAAAGCAGTAGATTCAGTGCTTACCCTCCGACAACGTATAGCAATCTTCCCAAACCAATAACGCCACACCGGCTTCTTTTCTCAGACATTGAAGCTATCGGGAACCATCTGTCGGTTCGTGGATTGTAGGCTTCACATTCGCGGTGAATCGCGAACAGACTGCCGCCTCCTGCAAATCAGAAAAGCAAAGGTTTATCTACAAAGTTTATATTATTCTTCAAAACATACTGTCTGTCAGCAATTGGAAGGCGTGTGATGAGTAAAGAAAGAGGAGAATAAGAAGGGTGGACGGTGTTCTATCTTCTTTCCTGTAATCATTTAACCGAATCCACCAAATCTTTTCACATATAAGTAATAAAATAATAAAAATAAATAAAAATGAACATTTTGAGGCTGGGTGGCTTGCAAGCTTGGTTTGGTAGGTAAGATGGGGACGGCGTAACAAGCCACTTCTTGAGAAAGCTGGATTTTCTTCGTCTTCCGCGTGGACTCCCACCTGCCAGCACCAGATCAAGATTATGCGATCGGTCAAAAATTTGATGTAAAACTTTCACCGGTGTATTCCGATCACCTATTCCAAAAACTAAAAAAAAAATCATGTCTGTGTGTGTCTGTGAACACGATAACTTTCGATAGAAGAATGAATCAACATGAAATCTTGAATGAGTATCCAGAACCCCCTAAAGACGACACCTTTGATTTTCAGTCAAATCGGCCAAAGGAAACTCCTGATTAGGGGGGTTTTAACGCAAAAACTCTAATAACTGCCAATGTAATAAATGTAAAGGCATGAAATGTTGTATTTAAATTCAAAATCCCAAAAGGATGCCACCTTTTAATTTTCAGCAAAATTGGCCGAAATGAAGGGGGATTAGTGGGGCATAATAATAATAATAATAATAAGTTTATTTCCGTTAAACCAATACATGGTAATAGGATACGTCAAAAGAGTTTATACATTAAGATAGCTTATAGATTAGATTTATAACTACTTGAGTCTAACACACCTATGATTAGAGTAATAACAAAACTATTAAAAAAAAGTAAAATTAAATTGATAAAAACTGAACAAATAAATACTTAAAAATATATGAGTACATAAACAAAATTAATACATGATACGTTTATAATAAGTTGACACATTTTTCAATTTAACAAAAATTATGATAACTATTTTTCAAGAAAAACTCTTCGGATGTGTTTTTATCCCAACGATGTTTCGGGACGTTCTTACGTCCCATCATCAGGTCCCATTGTGCGAGATATAGAAAACAAAGAATAACACAAAACTCTAAGAAATGCCGATTTAATGAATGCACCGACGTGAAATTTTATATTAAATTCAAAAACCCATAAGGACACATTTTAATTTTTATCGAAATTCGACCAAAAGAAATTATTTATCGTATCATATTTTCTTAAAATTGGGTGTTTTTGTTAAAAGCGGCAGCTCAAGCCAAATAGCTTATATCAATAATATTAAATTCAAAGTAATACAAACAAATCTATAAGTAAGAAAAAAAAATAGGTACCAATAGCAAAGACATATTCCTCGATGCCCTCCGGGCGTCTAGAGCAGGTCCTTTGGCCTATCAGAAGGGATCTCTTCTCTGGAAGGAGATGGTACCTCATAGCCTGCAGAAGGAGCTCTTTGCATTCCACACTGTTCCTGACCAGGGGTTCCGGGTCAACGGCGGTCATGAGGAAGTCGCGGGACACCAGGGGAAGCCGAACATGGCACAAAAGCTGAAATAATAATTAATCTTATCTTATTGCCCCTATCCATCACAATTTTTTTTTTTTTCGGTTGAACGCCCTTACGTAGTACCAACCCAGGCAGAGCACACCAATAAGATTACAAATGAAAATATCCACTCAAAACTTAATTGAAGTAGATACTCTGAAAAGTAGAATCAGAAACAATAAAAATGCTATTATCCAACAATAATTTTAGAACAATGAATACAGATGACAGTCTTCCTACGCAACAAGGAAAGAGCGCGACGTGAATTGTTAATGTCTAAAGTAAATCGTCGATTTCTCAAAGGAAAACTTAACTTAGAAAATGGACAGGACCTGACCCAAATTAATGTTGACAAACGACACAATACTTCATTTCGGAAATATAAAATTGTCTTTGCTTCTGAAAATTGTAAAAGTAGAATGAGCTAATATGCAACACAGCCTCAGGAAACTAGGCAAAGGTAAATTGTACCACGCAGGATATTAATTTAGTAACAAGGAAGTTCTAATAAAAAGAGTTAGGTCACTAGCTTCTCAAAGAGACCTCCTCCTTAAATTCCTGGTAATAACCGATATGAGCAGAAAGTACCTGACCAAAAAGTTAACGAAGCAATGTTCCGTTAGTGCCTCCTCATTTTCAATTTCTGTGACCCAATTCACGCCTCGAGCCATTTGGTTAGTGCCTCCTCATTTTCAATTTCCGGGACCCAATTCACGCCTCTAGCCAGTCAGAAAATGACCCAGTATACTTCCCCATATTTCAGACAGATTATTGGTGGTCCAATGAATGGTACAATACTTTTTTTTATTACGGTTTCAGGTGTCGTCCATAAGTTATGTAACACAATTCTCGAAAATGTTAGATCTCCTTCTCCCCACACACTCTTGAAAATGTCTAGATTTATTGTGTTTGTTACGCAACATTTTCCAAAACCTCCCCCATCAACCCCCCCATATACGTTACGTATTTTATAGACCACCCTTTATTGCAGTGTTTATACCATTTATGTTCCTGTTTAACTTCAGTGTTATGCTGCTTAAGAGAAATTCTGTTCATTGGACTAGACATTGCGGTAAGAAATGAAACTAAAATCGTGAAACCTCTGATCTATATAGTGAACAAATATTGATAAATAGCTGTGGCTTTATAATTTTTAGAGTGTAACAAAGAAGGAAGGAACATTATTAATACAAAAGTTTATAGTCCAACCAATACGTACAGAAAAATGTGCATTAGGTAATGGACGATCAAAACTAGAATTAAAAAATTTCCGTAAGAATTAACGAGGAAAAAAAAAAGTTTTTCCTGCCCCCTTCTGTCAATTTATTCGGAAATGATAATACTGTGGTTCCTAGCTGCACCTACTTTAGCAACATACTGGACCCGCTCCTCGAGGTCGTGCTTGACCCAGTTCATCACTGCCAGAAATGCCTTCTCTTCACAAGGTACGTTCAGTTTGTTGTTTGATATCAAGTCTTCTACCTGCGGAGAACACACAAAATGTTTTTTTTAAACAATCTTTATTTCCTGTACAAATTAGCAGAGTCTCCTCACGTTCCATAATCCCAAACATGCTCTACTGCACTTGATTCATTGAGAAGCTGACTTGAAGCTAGAACCAAAATGAACCCACATCATATTATGAGCCCCGAGTGGGCCACCCCCCGCTCTCTCTAGAAACAAGCAATTAACATCAAACATAACACCGCGCCTTCGTAATTTTTTACTTGATGAGTGTTCTACTCTTGAAGTGAGTAGTTTTGAAAATGAAAAAAACAAATAAATAAAAAGACAATTATGTATTTAGAGTATTATTAGTGTTTATTTAATTATAGTTTTTAAATAGGTACATTTTTCTGTAACGATAAATCCCATATTGATGTGGGATTTATCGATATGTAGCTATGTATGTTCCCCCCAATTGCCTATCATCTGCGCAAATTGGGTCAACCACCAATGAATCAAGTATAGCTATTATCTATTAACTATATTAGTTATATTCAACTAAAAATATAATTTAAATTAAAAAAAAAAAACTGTATTCCTTCTTTCAAGAGAGTTTCTAGTTTCTAATTCAACTATTAGGAAAAATTAAATATATATTTTTTCTGATTGCAAACTAAATTTTAAAAATGTTTCCCTATTTATGGCTAATAAATTCTGATGAACTATAATGCTATTGAAGTAAAGTAACTCCAAGCAATAACCATTACTACGCGTGTAAGTGAATTATATAAGCCCTTATGTGCACTCTATGTATTTGCAAATAAACAGAGCATGAAAGAGGCTTTGTGAATTAGCTAAATCCAGGGACCGAAACAGTTTTAGAACTTATCTATTTTGTTCCAATTAAACAGTTTTTTTTTAAACTTTTTAGGATAACTTTTCCTGAAAATTGTCAATCAGAACTCATGAATAAAATGCTTAAAATAAAAGTTCTGTGTACTTCAATTCTTTCTTCAAATATAAAAATGAATCATTTTCATTTTGAATCCTTATTATGCTTTGTACATTCTATTTCAGCTAGTTTTATTTGGGTTGACATTGTGACATAAAAGTTGTAAAAAAAAAAAAACGGTAATTTTACATTATGGATACCAAGTTCTATACAAGGAACAGTTATATAAAAATTCTTCTTCAAAGAATGATAGTTAATCATTTAATTTTTGGTCCCTGGCTAAATCTACTCTCAAGCATCTTCAATAATACGTAAATTACAAAAAAAGTATTCAGAAAAATATTCTTACTTCACTTGCGATTTGTCACATCTAAAATATGAACATGAGTTAATTTTGTGTTGATTAAGTAACTTCCTGTGAACAAAATTGACATTTCTTGTTTTTCTCCAGAAATCAAAAGTAGCTAATAAAATAAAACTGTGTAAGTATTACCTCTGAATATGGTAGCATGAGGAATTCTTCCGTGGTCATCACTTCTTGAAATTTTAAAAGAGCAAATCTGTGTGACATTTTGTGCAGTTCATCGCAGCCATGAGCATCTGTAGCGAACAAGAAATAATATTACTGGAATGTATGATCTCATATGGAATATATGATCTCATTTGGAATGTTTTCGTGAACATTAATTAATAAATTAACAGCTAAATCTTTAAATTACAAATTCCTCAAAAACCGGTTAGTTAAAATAAGACATGTCTCCTAAGTGTTATATGCACATTTATGGATAAACGAAGTACATAGTCACCGAGCTCTTCTACGCTAGTAGTTATCTGATGAGGGTCGAATGTATCAATAACACAAAAGCTGAAATTCTAAAACCAACTTCCTTGCAGGAGAGAATATTTTTGATTTAATTCTGTGTACGCACTAAACATTAATTGTTTTCATTAATATTCTAATATGTGTGTTATGTTATCATTTTTAAGGCTTTGTAGATCAAATAACAAAAAAAAAACTTATGGTTTCGATCGATTCGTCTGTCCGTTGGCAGCTTCTAGCTTCCCCACAAAAAATCTTAACAACGTGAAACTCGAAATGTTTTTTTGAAATGTGTCTTAGTGACAACTGTAAACAGAGCACAATGACCAGTTGAAATAAACAAAATAAGACACATTTAAAGTGGTAAATCATATCAATGAGGATTAGATGTAGGTTATAAAAATATTTTTCTCATAATTTTAGTGCCATTGTAGCAACGCAGACTGGTTGAAAGATAAAGTGCTCGCCCCCGCTCTAAAACTCTTATGCTATGAGTCGAAAAAAAATCGTGATCGTGAATGCGCATAACAGAAAGCTATACCTATATATATCACAAACAACTTTCTGCCGAATTTATAAAAAAAAATACAGCGAATACTAGAGAAGTTGCTGGGGGGTCTGCGAACCTGTAGAAGGTTCCCGAACGTCAATTTGTAAATTAAACAAGAAGAATGGCTCAACGGAAGGGAATTATAGCGGTGTTGTCCATTTAGAATGATTCTGACGTCATCTCTGGACAATTCTCTCGGGGATTTACAGATGGCAAAAGAAAAAAAAAATCAGTGGTCCATGCTGGATTCGAACCTTTAAAACGACGAGCTACTCAATTATCAAGTAAAAATATTAAGCAACAGTGTACACGTGGACTTGAAAAATAAAATAAAACTGGTTTATTTAATATGTTGTCTAATTTCACTAACTATATATACATGGGAGTACTTTCGGTATTTCTACCATCCTCAGCCAAAAGCATAAGAGATAAGACTAAGTTAATTTTCAGAATGTCAGCCTCTCGAGGAACCCATTACCCTCCCTACTGGTGTTCCCCATGACGTCAGACATTCCTAACTAAGCTAAATTGTCAAGCTGTGAGATATTTTATGACAAGGCGGTCCCCATATTTCAAATGTTCATTTGAAATATGGGGACCGCCTTGTCATAAAATATCTCACAGCTTGACAATTTAGCTTAGTTAGGAATGTCTGACGTCATGGGGAACACCAGTAGGGAGGGTAATGGGTTCCTCGAGAGGCTGACATTCTGAAAATTAACTTAGTCTTATCTCTTATGCTTTTGGCTGAGGATGGTAGAAATACCGAAAGTACTCCCATGTATATATAGTTAGTGAAATTAGACAACATATTAAATAAACCAGTTTTATTTTATTTTTCAAGTCCATTTGAATTATTTCACAATATCTCTGCAATTATGTCAGTTTTCATTGATAACAGTGTACACGCTAATGTGTACCAGCAACGCCGGGCAACCCAGCTAGTATTTGCAGAGCAGCGGTGGATACCCGAGCTAGTACGTGTCGCGCAACCGTGGTTACCCTAGTTAGTATTTTCCGTGCAACGGTGGACACCAGTGCTAGTATTTGCCAAACAACGTCCGACACTCCTGCTATTTCGTTGTAAAATGGGTTCCTACACATTTCAACCATGAAGAGCTATTGTTCGGTTTACTATCAGTTAATATCGATAAGCACTGCCACTGCAGCCCTTTATTACTTACTTTCCGTCATAAAATAGAAAATACAGATATTAGTCCATTATTTCTAGACTATGTTCTACTGACAAATGTATGCTTTAGCTTTTCGCATTCAACCCCTGATCATGAATTCGATATGAAATCTGTTCGTAGACAAAAGCAGTTAAAAGCCTAACAAACAAAGATGGAAGAAAGATGTTCTTGTGAACTGAGGATGGGACATGTAATCGCTCCAAATCAAGAGAACAATTACAAAAGAATTGGCGGAAAGTTATGGAATTAGAAAGTTATACCTTTTTACTACCTTTACAACGTTCTTCAAAAACACGCTAAAATGTGTGGAGTTGGATAATTATAATTTATATTAGTTGCATAATTATAGTTTACTTTAATATAGTTATATTATATTGAAGGAACATAGTAATATATTATACTAAGGGAAAATAATTTATTATTGGTGTTGAACTTGCCAGCAAAACTCCTTATTCCAAGACAGTTGGACGGATGAAGTTGTCTCATCAAGAATTCGCAACAAGCTTCCCTCACTGTACTTATCTGTAGAAGACTTGAGGCAGGAAGTAGGACCTGCAATAGCGAACGTTTCATCATAAAAACCCTTTCGTCTCTTTTAATATAATTATTCCATAATATACAGTAGTAATTGGATCATTGCCATTTTTACATGAGTGAAAAGGTGTAAAGTACAGATTGTGGAACATTAAAAATATATATAAAGCAAATATTGAATAGTATTATATTTACTTGAACGTTCTCCTCAGAGATGAGTATGCCTCCGGTGTAGAAATAGTCAAGGAGGAGCTGAAGAGCGGTTAGATCCAGCTCATGGAGGACAACCTCTCTAGACACCTTCTCCGACATATCACCTGAAACATGAAACAGACATCTTCAATCAAGGCTCTAAAAAAAAAGAAAAGTAACGAATAATCTTGTGAATAAACTTAAAATGCGTTTATAACATGATCAGATACTTCGGGGAGGAGGATCTGAGGGTAATAATCATTTTTGTTATATTCTTTTACTTAAAAAAATAAATTAAGAATGCATTCTTCAATAGTAAAAAACATTAGTTTAATGGAAATAAAAATATAAATAAAAAAAAAAATTATGTAATTTTTTCCCACTTTTATGAAGTTTTGAGGAAGTTATGTGATCGGTCAATCAAATGTTGAGTTTCCATGCGAATTTCTTGTTTTCCGACGGCCTTATTTCAAAATGGAAAAAGAAGAGGATCTTTCTGCCTGTGTGTTTGTGAACACAATAACTCAATAACTTGGGTACATGATTTTTTTTAAATTACTATCTGTACAACATATACAATAAGTAGAGAGACAATACAATATAAAACAAGAATACCTCAGATGGGAGAAGCCAGCCAGTGCTGACACCAGAATGCCCCGCGGCCAACGTCGTTTTAGAGGATTATCAGGACCCATGTCCAAATGGGTCGTATAATTATACGATTGTTTTATAAATAGGTAGTTAATTTGTTTTGTATTGATAATTTAGATTACAAGTTATGCGTCGTAGCATTCCATATCGCCCATCACACATTAGGTTTTACTTTCTTAAGTCTAGAGTGTGGGTCCCAGGTAAGTCTAGTGTTAAGGTAAAACTCCAGGAAGAGAATTTGGTTGGAATAAGGAGGAATATTGTTTATAGTAGCAAGGGAACAGGTTTGGCAACGAGGATTAAACGTGATGTGAACACACTTCTCTGTATTCAGCTTGATACGCCATAGGTTACACCATTTATGAATCTCGTCAAGATGTTCCTGGGGATGTAAGGACGTAAAGATTGGATCGGAATCTGGGCTAAGGTTAGCTGTATCGTCAGGACAAGTAGAGGTAATTGTGGGATGCATAGGGATGTCACAGTTTTATGAAAATCTTTTTTATTAAATGTTATTTTTTGGTCATCCCCTACATCAGGGGTTCGTAAGCTGTTGGCTTTCATTTACAGACCGCATTGTGAATACAATTTCAAACGTGGCCCGCATTACCAAACAAAATAAGTAAAATAAACAATAAGGTCAGCCAGACAGTATATCTTCACTTGAAAAGAGAAACGTTAAATTTTCATGGGGGGAGGGGGGGGGGGGGGGGCACAAGTGGGCCTGTTCTACATATTGAATATCCATTTATTACAATTACCATTAAACATAGCGTAGAAATATGGACTAGTTGATGCTAAGACTATCCGATGTGCGTGGATACTGACGTCTCCAACCTTCAGAGTCACATCTGTCATCTGGAACAAATAAAACTAATCTAGTGGAATGTTTCGATTTATTTTTACAAAATACAACTAAAAACAAAAATAATGTTAAATCCATAGATCAGTGCCTTCGCGATTTCACTAAAGGCAAACATTGGAAGGAGAATTAAATCACTTAACGACCCTAAGGCAGCCTAGTTTTGTAAATTGCCAATTGAAAAGCTCAAAAATATCCAGTCGTTACAACATTTTCCAGGATTTTAATGATTCTGACAAACTTTTTGATCCGCATTAAACAAGTACATAACAATGTTGCGACGAATCAAGTTTGCCGAACATGATGGTCCAATGTTCCGACGAATCAAGTTTGCCGAACATGATGGTCCAATGTTCCGACGAATCAAGTTTGCCGAACATGATGGTCCAATGTTCCGACGAATCAAGTTTGCCGAACATGATGGTCCAATGTTCCGACGAATCAAGTTTGCCGAACATGATGGTCCAATGTTCCGACGAATCAAGTTTGCCGAACATGATGGTCCAATGTTCCGACGAATCAAGTTTGCCGAACATGATGGTCCAATGTTCCGACGAATCAAGTTTGCCGAACATGATGGTCCAATGTTCCGACGAATCAAGTTTGCCGAACATGATGGTCCAATGTTCCGACGAATCAAGTTTGCCGAACATGATGGTCCAATGTTCCGACGAATCAAGTTTGCCGAACATGATGGTCCAATGTTCCGACGAATCAAGTTTGCCGAACATGATGGTCCAATGTTCCGACGAATCAAGTTTGCCGAACATGATGGTCCAATGTTCCGACGAATCAAGTTTGCCGAACATGATGGTCCAATGTTCCGACGAATCAAGTTTGCCGAACATGATGGTCCAATGTTCCGACGAATCAAGTTTGCCGAACATGATGGTCCAATGTTCCGACGAATCAAGCTTGCCGAACATGATGGTCCAATGTTCCGACGAATCAAGTTTGCCGAACATGATGGTCCAATGTTCCGACGAATCAAGTTTGCCGAACATGATGGTCCAATGTTCCGACGAATCAAGTTTGCCGAACATGATGGTCCAATGTTCCGACGAATCAAGTTTGCCGAACATGATGGTCCAATGTTGCGACGAATCAAGCTTGCCGAACATGATGGTCCAATGTTCCGACGAATCAAGCTTGCCGAACATGATGGTCCAATGTTCCGACGAATCAAGTTTGCCGAACATGATGGTCCAATGTTCCGACGAATCAAGTTTGCCGAACATGATGGTCCAATGTTCCGACGAATCAAGTTTGCCGAACATGATGGTCCAATGTTCCGACGAATCAAGTTTGCCGAACATGATGGTCCAATGTTCCGACGAATCAAGTTTGCCGAACATGATGGTCCAATGTTCCGACGAATCAAGCTTGCCGAACATGATGGTCCAATGTTCCGACGAATCAAGTTTGCCGAACATGATGGTCCAATGTTCCGACGAATCAAGCTTGCCGAACATGATGGTCCAATGTTCCGACGAATCAAGTTTGCCGAACATGATGGTCCAATGTTCCGACGAATCAAGCTTGCCGAACATGATGGTCCAATGTTGCGACGAATCAAGCTTGCCGAACATGATGGTCCAATGTTGCGACGAATCAAGCTTGCCGAACATGATGGTCCAATGTTGCGACGAATCAAGCTTGCCGAACATGATGGTCCAATGTTCCGACGAATCAAGCTTGCCGAACATGATGGTCCAATGTTCCGACGAATCAAGCTTGCCGAACATGATGGTCCAATGTTCCGACGAATCAAGTTTGCCGAACATGATGGTCCAATGTTCCGACGAATCAAGTTTGCCGAACATGATGGTCCAATGTTCCGACGAATCAAGTTTGCCGAACATGATGGTCCAATGTTCCGACGAATCAAGTTTGCCGAACATGATGGTCCAATGTTCCGACGAATCAAGCTTGCCGAACATGATGGTCCAATGTTCCGACGAATCAAGTTTGCCGAACATGATGGTCCAATGTTCCGACGAATCAAGCTTGCCGAACATGATGGTCCAATGTTCCGACGAATCAAGTTTGCCGAACATGATGGTCCAATGTTCCGACGAATCAAGTTTGCCGAACATGATGGTCCAATGTTCCGACGAATCAAGTTTGCCGAACATGATGGTCCAATGTTCCGACGAATCAAGTTTGCCGAACATGATGGTCCAATGTTCCGACGAATCAAGCTTGCCGAACATGATGGTCCAATGTTCCGACGAATCAAGTTTGCCGAACATGATGGTCCAATGTTCCGACGAATCAAGCTTGCCGAACATGATGGTCCAATGTTCCGACGAATCAAGTTTGCCGAACATGATGGTCCAATGTTCCGACGAATCAAGCTTGCCGAACATGATGGTCCAATGTTCCGACGAATCAAGCTTGCCGAACATGATGGTCCAATGTTCCGACGAATCAAGCTTGCCGAACATGATGGTCCAATGTTCCGACGAATCAAGTTTGCCGAACATGATGGTCCAATGTTGCGACGAATCAAGCTTGCCGAACATGATGGTCCAATGTTCCGACGAATCAAGTTTGCCGAACATGATGGTCCAATGTTCCGACGAATCAAGTTTGCCGAACATGATGGTCCAATGTTCCGACGAATCAAGTTTGCCGAACATGATGGTCCAATGTTCCGACGAATCAAGTTTGCCGAACATGATGGTCCAATGTTCCGACGAATCAAGTTTGCCGAACATGATGGTCCAATGTTCCGACGAATCAAGTTTGCCGAACATGATGGTCCAATGTTCCGACGAATCAAGTTTGCCGAACATGATGGTCCAATGTTCCGACGAATCAAGTTTGCCGAACATGATGGTCCAATGTTCCGACGAATCAAGTTTGCCGAACATGATGGTCCAATGTTGCGACGAATCAAGCTTGCCGAACATGATGGTCCAATGTTGCGACGAATCAAGCTTGCCGAACATGATGGTCCAATGTTCCGACGAATCAAGCTTGCCGAACATGATGGTCCAATGTTCCGACGAATCAAGTTTGCCGAACATGATGGTCCAATGTTCCGACGAATCAAGTTTGCCGAACATGATGGTCCAATGTTGCGACGAATCAAGCTTGCCGAACATGATGGTCCAATGTTCCGACGAATCAAGCTTGCCGAACATGATGGTCCAATGTTCCGACGAATCAAGCTTGCCGAACATGATGGTCCAATGTTCCGACGAATCAAGCTTGCCGAACATGATGGTCCAATGTTGCGACGAATCAAGCTTGCCGAACATGATGGTCCAATGTTGCGACGAATCAAGCTTGTCGAACATGATGGTCCAATGTTGCGACGAATCAAGCTTGCCGAACATGATGGTCCAATGTTCCGACGAATCAAGCTTGCCGAACATGATGGTCCAATGTTCCGACGAATCAAGCTTGCCGAACATGATGGTCCAATGTTCCGACGAATCAAGCTTGCCGAACATGATGGTCCAATGTTCCGACGAATCAAGTTTGCCGAACATGATGGTCCAATGTTCCGACGAATCAAGCTTGCCGAACATGATGGTCCAATGTTCCGACGAATCAAGTTTGCCGAACATGATGGTCCAATGTTCCGACGAATCAAGTTTGCCGAACATGATGGTCCAATGTTCCGACGAATCAAGTTTGCCGAACATGATGGTCCAATGTTGCGACGAATCAAGCTTGCCGAACATGATGGTCCAATGTTGCGACGAATCAAGCTTGCCGAACATGATGGTCCAATGTTGCGACGAATCAAGCTTGCCGAACATGATGGTCCAATGTTCCGACGAATCAAGCTTGCCGAACATGATGGTCCAATGTTGCGACGAATCAAGCTTGCCGAACATGATGGTCCAATGTTGCGACGAATCAAGCTTGCCGAACATGATGGTCCAATGTTCCGACGAATCAAGTTTGCCGAACATGATGGTCCAATGTTCCGACGAATCAAGTTTGCCGAACATGATGGTCCAATGTTCCGACGAATCAAGTTTGCCGAACATGATGGTCCAATGTTCCGACGAATCAAGTTTGCCGAACATGATGGTCCAATGTTCCGACGAATCAAGCTTGCCGAACATGATGGTCCAATGTTCCGACGAATCAAGTTTGCCGAACATGATGGTCCAATGTTCCGACGAATCAAGTTTGCCGAACATGATGGTCCAATGTTCCGACGAATCAAGTTTGCCGAACATGATGGTCCAATGTTCCGACGAATCAAGTTTGCCGAACATGATGGTCCAATGTTCCGACGAATCAAGTTTGCCGAACATGATGGTCCAATGTTCCGACGAATCAAGTTTGCCGAACATGATGGTCCAATGTTCCGACGAATCAAGCTTGCCGAACATGATGGTCCAATGTTCCGACGAATCAAGTTTGCCGAACATGATGGTCCAATGTTCCGACGAATCAAGCTTGCCGAACATGATGGTCCAATGTTCCGACGAATCAAGCTTGCCGAACATGATGGTCCAATGTTCCGACGAATCAAGTTTGCCGAACATGATGGTCCAATGTTCCGACGAATCAAGCTTGCCGAACATGATGGTCCAATGTTCCGACGAATCAAGCTTGCCGAACATGATGGTCCAATGTTCCGACGAATCAAGTTTGCCGAACATGATGGTCCAATGTTCCGACGAATCAAGTTTGCCGAACATGATGGTCCAATGTTCCGACGAATCAAGCTTGCCGAACATGATGGTCCAATGTTCCGACGAATCAAGTTTGCCGAACATGATGGTCCAATGTTCCGACGAATCAAGTTTGCCGAACATGATGGTCCAATGTTCCGACGAATCAAGTTTGCCGAACATGATGGTCCAATGTTCCGACGAATCAAGTTTGCCGAACATGATGGTCCAATGTTCCGACGAATCAAGCTTGCCGAACATGATGGTCCAATGTTCCGACGAATCAAGCTTGCCGAACATGATGGTCCAATGTTCCGACGAATCAAGTTTGCCGAACATGATGGTCCAATGTTCCGACGAATCAAGTTTGCCGAACATGATGGTCCAATGTTCCGACGAATCAAGTTTGCCGAACATGATGGTCCAATGTTCCGACGAATCAAGTTTGCCGAACATGATGGTCCAATGTTCCGACGAATCAAGTTTGCCGAACATGATGGTCCAATGTTCCGACGAATCAAGTTTACCGAACATGATGGTCCAATGTTCCGACGAATCAAGTTTGCCGAACATGATGGTCCAATGTTCCGACGAATCAAGTTTGCCGAACATGATGGTCCAATGTTCCGACGAATCAAGTTTGCCGAACATGATGGTCCAATGTTCCGACGAATCAAGTTTGCCGAACATGATGGTCCAATGTTCCGACGAATCAAGTTTGCCGAACATGATGGTCCAATGTTCCGACGAATCAAGTTTGCCGAACATGATGGTCCAATGTTCCGACGAATCAAGTTTGCCGAACATGATGGTCCAATGTTCCGACGAATCAAGTTTGCCGAACATGATGGTCCAATGTTCCGACGAATCAAGCTTGCCGAACATGATGGTCCAATGTTCCGACGAATCAAGTTTGCCGAACATGATGGTCCAATGTTCCGACGAATCAAGCTTGCCGAACATGATGGTCCAATGTTCCGACGAATCAAGTTTGCCGAACATGATGGTCCAATGTTCCGACGAATCAAGTTTGCCGAACATGATGGTCCAATGTTCCGACGAATCAAGCTTGCCGAACATGATGGTCCAATGTTCCGACGAATCAAGTTTGCCGAACATGATGGTCCAATGTTCCGACGAATCAAGTTTGCCGAACATGATGGTCCAATGTTCCGACGAATCAAGTTTGCCGAACATGATGGTCCAATGTTCCGACGAATCAAGTTTGCCGAACATGATGGTCCAATGTTCCGACGAATCAAGCTTGCCGAACATGATGGTCCAATGTTCCGACGAATCAAGCTTGCCGAACATGATGGTCCAATGTTCCGACGAATCAAGCTTGCCGAACATGATGGTCCAATGTTCCGACGAATCAAGTTTGCCGAACATGATGGTCCAATGTTCCGACGAATCAAGTTTGCCGAACATGATGGTCCAATGTTCCGACGAATCAAGTTTGCCGAACATGATGGTCCAATGTTCCGACGAATCAAGTTTGCCGAACATGATGGTCCAATGTTCCGACGAATCAAGTTTGCCGAACATGATGGTCCAATGTTCCGACGAATCAAGTTTGCCGAACATGATGGTCCAATGTTCCGACGAATCAAGTTTGCCGAACATGATGGTCCAATGTTCCGACGAATCAAGTTTGCCGAACATGATGGTCCAATGTTCCGACGAATCAAGTTTGCCGAACATGATGGTCCAATGTTCCGACGAATCAAGTTTGCCGAACATGATGGTCCAATGTTCCGACGAATCAAGCTTGCCGAACATGATGGTCCAATGTTCCGACGAATCAAGTTTGCCGAACATGATGGTCCAATGTTCCGACGAATCAAGCTTGCCGAACATGATGGTCCAATGTTCCGACGAATCAAGTTTGCCGAACATGATGGTCCAATGTTCCGACGAATCAAGTTTGCCGAACATGATGGTCCAATGTTCCGACGAATCAAGTTTGCCGAACATGATGGTCCAATGTTCCGACGAATCAAGTTTGCCGAACATGATGGTCCAATGTTCCGACGAATCAAGTTTGCCGAACATGATGGTCCAATGTTCCGACGAATCAAGTTTGCCGAACATGATGGTCCAATGTTCCGACGAATCAAGTTTGCCGAACATGATGGTCCAATGTTCCGACGAATCAAGTTTGCCGAACATGATGGTCCAATGTTCCGACGAATCAAGTTTGCCGAACATGATGGTCCAATGTTCCGACGAATCAAGTTTGCCGAACATGATGGTCCAATGTTCCGACGAATCAAGTTTGCCGAACATGATGGTCCAATGTTCCGACGAATCAAGCTTGCCGAACATGATGGTCCAATGTTCCGACGAATCAAGTTTGCCGAACATGATGGTCCAATGTTCCGACGAATCAAGTTTGCCGAACATGATGGTCCAATGTTCCGACGAATCAAGTTTGCCGAACATGATGGTCCAATGTTCCGACGAATCAAGTTTGCCGAACATGATGGTCCAATGTTCCGACGAATCAAGTTTGCCGAACATGATGGTCCAATGTTCCGACGAATCAAGTTTGCCGAACATGATGGTCCAATGTTCCGACGAATCAAGTTTGCCGAACATGATGGTCCAATGTTCCGACGAATCAAGCTTGCCGAACATGATGGTCCAATGTTCCGACGAATCAAGTTTGCCGAACATGATGGTCCAATGTTCCGACGAATCAAGCTTGCCGAACATGATGGTCCAATGTTCCGACGAATCAAGCTTGCCGAACATGATGGTCCAATGTTCCGACGAATCAAGCTTGCCGAACATGATGGTCCAATGTTCCGACGAATCAAGCTTGCCGAACATGATGGTCCAATGTTCCGACGAATCAAGCTTGCCGAACATGATGGTCCAATGTTCCGACGAATCAAGCTTGCCGAACATGATGGTCCAATGTTCCGACGAATCAAGCTTGCCGAACATGATGGTCCAATGTTCCGACGAATCAAGCTTGCCGAACATGATGGTCCAATGTTCCGACGAATCAAGCTTGCCGAACATGATGGTCCAATGTTCCGACGAATCAAGCTTGCCGAACATGATGGTCCAATGTTCCGACGAATCAAGCTTGCCGAAGATGATGGTCCAATGTGGATCCACCTCAACATTATGATTTCTTATGAATAACATTGTTATTGGTAGTTATTTGTGTTTTGAACTATCAATCTACCTGTACATTGTGCCTCATCTTGTTGATGGTCTCGAAGGCGGTCTGGTAGTGGTCAGGTCTGTGGTGGAAATGGGATACTCCCAGAGGGCCTTCCATGGCTCACACTCCTTCCTGCGGCAGACAGCAACAATAGAGCCAACAAGACAAATGCAAAATTTTCCTTATCCATTAATGGGAAAAAAAGTCTTAGTTTCAGTGAGGATGCCTCCCTCCTCCCCAAACTTTTTTAAACACTTTTATTTTCTTTGGTTTAGTAAGGCGGGAATTTTGACGCACCATATTTCTGGATACAAGAATAAAGCTGCAATTACTCGCCTTGCCACTCAATCTTCTGCATAATTTTTTTACCTAATAGCCCATAAAAAAAAAAAAAAAAATTAAGAACATTCTGAGAAAAATAACCAGTTGACTTTGGATTGGAATTGCCAAGTATTCAAAGTTGGTATTTTTTTTTTTTACAAAAATGTGCCATGTCATTTTGACCTGAGTATATAGGAGAGCACTTAAAACTTTGAAGACTTCACCTAGATGAAAATAATAAGTACATTTGAATTATTATGTTAAATTGTTCTTTATATTATTTAACAGATAAAAGATTTTTTTCCGGTCTGTTCATTGAAAGTCAGCCAGAAAAAAACAAACTCGGCCATTAAAACGTCGCTGGAAACATGATGAACAGTGTTTTTGCTTCGAATTCATCCTCCGAAATGTTGCAATGAAAAATAAATTACACGACGTTTCAAACAAAAATCCCCGGTTAAAAGACGTAACAATTATGGCAGCCATCCATAGTGGGAAACAGAAAAAAGTTGAAGAGGCTATAGATACTGAATTAAACCCGTCGGAAATTGCCGCTTTTAAAAATGCAATGATCAAATTTTAGGACTAATCGACATCGTTTTTTGTTTCAAAACTTGAAGAAGCACATTACCCACAATTTCAAAAACCAATAAAGAAAATAGTATAAATTTTTTTTTTTTTGTACTTATACATGTATTAACTTACGATCTGATTAAATTTTGGCCGAAATCGGACGAATTTTTCGAAGGTCGACCAGTTTGCGAGATAAATTCCAAAAACCATCCTAAAATGTATTTTTGAAACCATTCGTTTAGACATTTGCTTCATTTACACGAACACAGAAGTGTACAATAAATTTCTGTAGAAAATATTTCAGAGTAATGTTTAAATTGTAACAAAAAAAAAATCGGTGAATCGCCGGCCATGTACTTCCCCAGTAGAAAGTGATGAACTTAGTTTTCGCTCTCCCTCCAAAACCAATCGACGGTTTAAATCGATAGTTGACTTGGAGAGGGATTTCTGATTTCTCATACTAAATTTCATGTCGATATATTCATTATATCGGTACTTATTGAGTTAAGCCCCATACTAACCCCCCCCCCCCCCCCTCCCTTTGGTCTATTTGGTTGAAAATCTATGTCTGTCATCCTTCTGGGGTTCCAGACATACATATACAATATTGTGTAAATATATTCTTTCTACTGGGTTTCTATTAGTTATCTTGTTCATAGACACACACAGGCAGTTTTCATTTCTAGAATCAAGGGGTCGAGAAACTGAATTTCTAACCAATTACTTAACTTTCTCTATACTTCGTCCCCGAAGTGAAGAGTTCTCAATTTCCGTCTGATTTCGGCCAACATCGAAGTAAACTAAAAACTCTAATCAGATTTGTTAGCATATGTGTCGTATTCATCTCAAATTTCAACCACAAACGTTTCTGAGTTGAGCGCTTCAACTGAGTGCGCTACTCAGTGTTCCAAACACAAACACGCACACACATCATCCAGAAGATCATCAAAACGCGTTCAGGGGGGATCTTGAAATGTGAAAACTCGATCTCGGATTATTGCACGATTACAACAATAACTTTTTATACATAAGGTACAAGAAAGTAAAAATGAAATTCATAGAAGGGGAGGTGAAATGAGAATTGACCTGTCTGAGTGATGTTTACATGAACGATGCGACTCCACTGTACCGAAGAAACGACCACGTCCTCGATCCTACTGACTCTGAGCTTAGGACACTGATCGCCAGACTGAGCCACCCCCCCCCCCCCACCCCTTCGCCTGATCAATATTCCCCCCTTCTACGGTTATACTGTTCATATTTATTTGACTGGATTAGGTGTCAAATCCAATCAACAATATTAGATCAATTTAATCAGTATTCTTGCAGACTATAGCGTCTCCACTCGAACGTAAAATTTCAATTGGGGCCCGCAATTAATTCTATAAAAAATCTTCCTAATTTAAAATATTTTGACTAATCAAAGATATAATCATATCAATGAACAAACTGAGACATAATACGTAGATATTATCTACTTCCTTACGTCTGCGTCTAAGATTGTACCCAGTGTTAGCGCAACATTTAGTTCATTTTGATTTTGTTAGAGGTATATTTTTTATGTTTTCTTTTACTACTGTTATTATTACCATTATTGTCAATATTATTTCTGTGTGTGGGGAGAAGTTCGTTCTATGACAGCTGCACAGTGTTGGACAGAGTCTTCCAGGGTCCTTCAGCCTGTTGACATCAGGGCACTCCTCAAGGCCACCAACCTGCCGACTTCTCTCGTCATCCCTACTTGTACTATTTCAATTCAATTTAAGTAGTAGCCCTTTGTTTTTAACAAAATTCTTAAAGGCTAGCCAAGGCCTTGAAAAAGTTAATTTCTATTTCAAAAATTCATGATTTCTTGTTTCCATTTTTCTTTTTTTTTATACAATAGCATGTCTTCTACTTTTCTTTACTAAACACAAATAAACATCATTCTTTGTAACTTCTAATCGGACAAAATTCTGAGATTCCTGAGAATACGAACGAAGATACGATTCTTAAAGGACGACATTCTAAAAATAAAAAGGTGGAAGCCCACATGATCGGGTATCAAATGAAAGGTATTGAGGTCTGAACAGAATCTGAATTTCTTTTAAAAAATGTTGACAATATTGGGGGCGAATGGTGATAACATGTCTCAGTTTAATAAAACTACCTGTTGTTATACAGTTTCTAGAATCTGCGATGCAAGCCGCGGGGCCCAGTGGGGCGGAGCTCGTAGTATATATATAATGTGGTAATTTCATCAAAGTGTAATGGCCGACCACGTTTTGTTGTTGAATGAACTGTGAGATTCATCAACACAACGGCAGCACTAGAAATTGTACCTTATACTACAAAATTCACTAGGATTTGCAAAAAAAAAAAAAAAAAAATCGTCTTTTTAAATAATAATTTTAATATAATAAATGCATTTGTAGAGTAAGAAGATACTAAGGTAACTTGCAAAACATTCGGCTGTTGTGTAAATTTAAAGATAAAATCAGACATAATAACTGGGGGTAATGAAAAGCAGAAATAAATAGACGATAACGGAAATATAGTTGAAAATAAACTGTCGATTTAAAATTTAACTAAATAACAAAAAATAAATAAACGACATTAAAAGGCATGTTGCCACTTTACAGTTAAAAACAATGAAAGCGTATTGGATGAAATTCATTCGATAAGTAACAGGAAACTAATAGCTGGGAATTGACGTATTTGATAAAACATAGATAGTAAAATTACTATTAAAAAAACAACAAAAAAACATGGCGAAGAATTACTGCAGAGTACTTCTCCAGCACGGTAGTTAGAAAATATGAAATTCTGTTGAAAACTCAGCATCGAATTTCTGATGGATCTTATACTTCGTACATCTTTAATAATATATATTTATATATTATTAAAATAAGGTAGGTATACATTTTACTAAGGTAGTATACATGGCCGTGTTCAACCGGAACGCTTTACTGGTAGGTTGACAGTTTAACAAAAGGTGTAAAGTAATGTAATTGAATAATAATACAGTTGGAAGATTAACTAATTAGGGGAGGATGCTGGGACATTTAAAATGAAATCCGAGCCCCCCCCCCCGCCAGAGATGGCATCACATCACATTTGATATGACACACTCAGAAATACAGTGGGTATAAAAATTATTTGCGCAGTGTAATATTTCAATTTATGCTATTTGGAACTTAATTAATTAATTTGATTTTTATAGTATTATTCGAGTCCTTGTTATTTTAGATGGCCCGGCTGAATTTCTCTTGAACAGATAACGTTATCGAAAAAATAAAAAATTAGTTTTAATATTTTTCAGTGTACTTTTAAATTATTAGCTGTTTTTCGAAATAATCTTATACAGATTCAGTACAATTTTAAAATGATAGCGGTACAAACTTTATGATCCACCCACGATTTTAAATTGGTCAAGAAACAACAAAGTTGTGGTACAAAATTTCGAAACAATACCTAATTTCGTTTGGTTTATCATTTTCAATAATTTGCTTCCCAATTACAGTAAAATGTCTGCTTTTTTAATGATTGTTTCTTTATTGTTCACATAACTGGTCTTGTGGGATTGTTTCTTTATTGTTCACATAACTGGTCTTGTGGGATTGTTTCTTTATTGTTCACATAACTGGTCTTGTGGGATTGTTTCTTTATTGTTCACATAACTGGTCTTGTGGGATTGTTTCTTTATTGTTCACATAACTGGTCTTGTGGGATTGTTTCTTTATTGTTCACATAACTGGTCTTGTGGGATTGTTTCTTTATTGTTCACATAACTGGTCTTGTGGGATTGTTTCTTTATTGTTCACATAACTGGTCTTGTGGGATTGTTTCTTTATTGTTCACATAACTGGTCTTGTGGGATTGTTTCTTTATTGTTCACATAACTGGTCTTGTGGGATTGTTTCTTTATTGTTCACATAACTGGTCTTGTGGGATTGTTTCTTTATTGTTCACATAACTGGTCTTGTGGGATTGTTTCTTTATTGTTCACATAACTGGTTTTGTGGGATTGTTTCTTTATTGTTCACATAACTGGTTTTGTGGGATTTGGGCAACAAGGAAAGTATTAGCTCATTTTTACTTCCACGAACAATTATTTTTATCTTGGTCTTAGTAGGTTTTCATTAGTCAGTCAAAATGAGCCGAAGGGTGCATTTGTCCCTCCAAAAACGAGTAGATATGTACGTTTATTCGTGTCGCTCACAATGTGAGGAGTCGCGGATCCGTTGAGGGCCCATCAAGAAACCGGCCGCGTAATATCGATGAACTGTATGCACATTTTGTTGTATGTTTGCGAAAGTCCAAACTCCTCCCTTCGAAACACCGGAAGGGGTTTGGGTTTTTCAAAGAACAAGGTTAGAGATGTACTTCGAACATACAACTTCAAGCTATATCGCTCTCATCTTGTCCAGGGGCTTCCATCACCCGGTCTAACTCCGTTAAATTATTTCTTGCGGGGACATTTAAAAACCAATGTTAATGCCGCCCATAACCTTGCAACCTCTGTTGAAGAACTACAGCAAAAGGTAGAAGATGCATGTCAATCCGTCAATAAACATGGGCAGGCAGTTCGAACATAAACTGTAGACAACATTGGTTGGAACCCGTTGCAATGGTTAATTTGTTTTTGTCAAGGGACATTATGGTTAAAAATGACTTATCTAAAAACAAAGCAAAGAAATGTTATTAAAATTAAGCAGCAAATTATTGAAAATAATAAACCAAACGAAATTAGGTATGTTTTCCAAATATTGTACCAAACATTGTTATTTTTTTAACAATTTAAAATCGGATGGCGGCATTGATTTCGGCGTGAAAAATCCTTCAAAATGGTGTGTCAGAAAGTAAAGGGTCCTATTTGAAATTTTAAAGTTGTACCGAATCTGACGCACCCTGTATAAAAGTATTTCGGAAAACAGCTAATAATTTAAAACTAGACTGAAAAATATTAAATACGTATTTCTTATTTTGAAAAATATTAAATACGTATTTCTTATTTTTTCGATAAGATTATCTGTTCAAGAGAAATTCAGCAGGACCATCTAAAAAGGAGAGATATATATATTTTATAACAATTCATTCTGTACTTCGGCTTACAATATAAAAATAAATAAAAACTCTGATACACAAATAGTATCTGCACAGCTGCACTTTCGACTTCAAACTGTAAGCAATCTCCAATTCCTAATATATTTACATTATTTCGATCACAATGAACCTTCAGTTAGTTCTTATTAAGTTTTTATTGAGTGAAAACATATATTGCATAATCATGTCTCAAAACAAAAGTGAATTATTCGCAGCTATAACGGGTAATATTCTATTTCTCCATTTAGATGGAAATAATTTCAAAAAAATTAAAGGTTCACTTTTCTACGTTCGATATGTTATTAAAAGGTATGAAGAAAGTGGAAATATCAATGTTAGGAAAGGCCGCGCAAGATCACTGACCCTAAGAGAGAAATGCAACTTTCTGCAACTGGTAAGAAAGACACCTACATTCAGTGGTTCTTCTTTAGTTGAATTAAATATTGGTAGTGCATCAAATACTCAGGTTTGTGAATCTAAAATCAGAAATGTGTTAAGAAAAAATAATTTCCATCGAAAAAAGCCACTAATTAGTGTGGCCAATCAGAAAAAAAGGCTTGAGTTTGCAAAAACGTATGTAAACCACCCAATAGATTTTTGGAAAAATATAATATAATCCAACAGTTTGGAGACAGCCTAATCAGGAACTCAATAAAAAAAATATATTATCATTGGTCAAACAGGGTGTCAGTTATGATCTGGGGTTGTAAGGCGTACAGTGGTGGGATATTTAAAATTTGCTGATGGGTTACTAAATGTTCAAGGATACGTTGATATTTTGTGCCATAAGTGCAATAAAATTAGGTTTAAATATGATAAATTTATATTTCAACTGGACAACGGTCCTAAGCATACGGCAAGAATTACAAAAGAATGGTGGTAGCTCTACAACACTCCGAGAAGACTTATCACGCCCCACAATCACCAGACATAAACCCAATAGAAAAGTTATGGTATTTTCTGGATTGCAAAGGACGGAAACAGAATATAACCAACAAAAATCAACTAAAAAGTGTACTCTTGGAAGAATGGCATACAATCGAAGAGTAGCACAAAAAACGTTAATTAATTCAATGTCAAACAAGCGCCAAGAAAACATGAAAACAAAAGGCATCCACACGAAATATTAATCTATTTAATAGATAATTAACATGGGTGTGCAAATACAGTTTGTTGCTAAATTTGTACTAAACCTCATTAAATTATATAATAATAATAATAATCTTTATTCCATTTGAAATAAAATACATTTCATAGGAAGGAGTTCAGCCAGCCTTCTTAAATAAAATTGAAAAATATAAAAAAGAATATATATAGTGTATCAGCTACAGTGAAAAAAAAGAAATGAAAATTGACATAGTAAAGTATTGAGATGAAATAATTATATTCAAAAAATGAAATGGATAAATATGGAAATACAAATTAAAAAATTGCTTCCTCTTGAATTTTGAAATAAGGCAATCAATAATAATATTAAAAACTATATTACAGTTGATCCTGAGATTAGAAAAAACTAAAAAAGAAGTTGACAGAAAAATTGAAAAATAAAGAATGAAACTTCCAGTAAACCGTGCCCATTATTAAACTAATTTCACCGATTTTGACAAGCAAACAAAGCCACTGACTTGGATATTAACACCTTACCACAAGTTACAACACTGTTCTTCAGAAACACAGCCAGGCCCCCGCTCGCTCTCCCAACACTGAGTAAATTATATTGTGTTATTTTAATACTTAATAAATGTTGTTCAAAATTATATTTTATTTTATTTATTTTTGTTCTAAAATATTCAAGTGAGCAAATACTATGATGTGAAATACAATAAATTATTAATGTAAAAGCAAAGAGATGTTGTTTGTATAAATGGAACAGAAAGTGCATCCACTTGTAATCATAATGTAAAGACAGAAGCTGAATATCACAACTTTACAGTCTCTCGTGGCTCTCTATTGAAACATAGTCAAAACTATCTTACCAACCGAGTGAGCGCATATTCTGATTTCTATAGAAATCCGCTAAAACATTCCTCCATTTGAAGCTACATGAAGGACAATAGAAAAATAAATTGGGTATCACAATTATTGTTCTCTTATGACAAGTAAAAAATATAATATATAATATTTAAATACAATATTTTTTAAAATTAAGTAGACAAAATACTGCTTATAATCATAAAATAAATTTTGATTTTCTTAGTATAAAATAGATACTTTTTTTTTGTAGTAAATAAGTTAACATGTTTTACATATTAAATATGATAGTCAGGTAATTTTGGTTGTAATCTTCGAAGGAGCGTAGCCAGATGGGACGCTAAAGTGGATACAGCAAAGACAGCATGCTGAGTGGGATCCCGGAACTCCCACAGCACGAATATGCAAAACAGCTGCACCAAGGTGCAGCACCAGCTCTTCAGCTGTCTCAGCCGAGTGTTCGCTAGCAGCAAGTGCACCTGCAATATAACACACAAGTATGTGGCAACGTCAACATCGGCACATCTCATTGCGAGTTCTTTGAGGGCTACCTACCTGTTTTCATTCTGAAGAATATAAATACTAGCAGGTAGAAGGGGCCTTAGAAATGGTGTGTCACCCCTGGCCATCAGGACAGGCGAGCCAGGTTGCTGAGGCAGTAGGAAAGCTGCATCTGACAACAGTCAAAATGCCAGGAGCGGGTAGGCGAAAGTTCAATAGAGCCAAGCGAGCGACGGAAACAGGTCGGGACGCTAGCCGTGGGGAGGCGGGAGACCAAACCAAAATGAACCCAAAGCGAAAGCCGTGTGAACGATGTCGTGGTGTAGCCCGTGCCAAGGAGCTTGACTTCGGGTGGTGAACGCATCGGTGCATAGGAACTGAGCCGATACAGGGCAACGGAGGTAACAACTGGAAAAAGTCCTAAGACTTGCCTGTTTGGGAATGGAAACCCTCCTAAACCTCCCCCCACTTTCTTTGATGGTAAAAGCGGAAGCAAGAAAGGGAGCCTGTAGGCTAAAAACAAATAACTTAATACCGGACAACTCACCGCGGACCGGGCATTCAGTAATCTTCTGGGACATACTGGAGGACCCTGTATTAAATATAGACACAGACAAAATAAAACCAGTATTCAACTTTAATAAGAAAATAAAGAATCAATATCGAAGAGAAATTACTACTGTCTGGACCTACCCAAGATCGGGGTATGCTGGTCTGGTTCACAGACGGATCAAAAAACGGAGAGGACAGAGGCGTTGGAGCTGGAATATATGGGAGATACTCGATCAGGGGAGATACTAGTGAATTCCTAGGTGTGTATACCGCCGTGTTTCAAGCTGAAGTATATGCCATCCTCGGGTGTGCCTGGCTCATCAATCCTAATACTGTCTGACAGCCAAGCTGTCAACATAATTCCAAAAATCGTCCTGATATGCCTTTAAACACTGGAGAACCAAACCAGAGTAGAGTTGAGATGGGTGCAAGACAATCAGGGATTTGAGGGCAACGAAAGGGCTGAACAACTAGTCAGGTCAGGAGGACCCATAGGATCAGAACCCACTTCTGCGGGATCTCTAAGAGCACAGCCAGGGCGGCAATAAAAAGCTGGCTGACTAGGAAACATCCAGTTCTGGCGAGAGGTCTCTAAGCAAAGAAATTCAAACCTTTTTGTTGCAGAACCCTCAGTGAAAAAGAGCTTCTGAACATGAGCAGAATGGACCCTAGAACTAACAGGGCTGATTACAGGACACTGTCGTAGGAACAAAAACAAATATCTGCACAATTTGGGCAGCGCTAGTGAAACCCTCTGTGCAGGATAGGCGGCGAGGATGAGATCCCGTGTTCCAATCCCACCTAGCCAAATCAACTTATTTAACAGAGCTCCCATGTTGTCAATCCGAGGAGCAGAGGTTCGAAACCTAGTGTGCCAAATCAACATATTTAACAGAGCTCCCATGTTGTCAATCCGAGGAGCAGAGGTTCGAAACCTAGTGTGCCAAATCAACATATTTAACAGAGCTCCCATGCTGTCAATCCGAGGAGCAGAGGTTCGAAACCTAGTGTGCCAAATCAACATATTTAACAGAGCTCCCATGCTGTCAATCCGAGGAGCAGAGGTTCGAAACCTAGTGTGCCAAATCAACATATTTAACAGAGCTCCCATGCTGTCAATCCGAGGGGCAGAGGTTCGAAACCTAGTGTGCCAAATCAACATATTTAACAGAGCTCCCATGTTGTCAATCCGAGGGGCAGAGGTTCGAAACCTAGTGTGCCAAATCAACATATTTAACAGAGCTCCCATGCTGTCAATCCGAGGAGCAGAGGTTCGAAACCTAGTGTGCCAAATCAACATATTTAACAGAGCTCCCATGTTGTCAATCCGAGGAGCAGAGGTTCGAAACCTAGTGTGCCAAATCAACATATTTAACAGAGCTCCCATGATGTCAATCCGAGGAGCAGAGGTTCGAAACCTAGTGTGCCAAATCAACATATTTAACAGAGCTCCCATGATGTCAATCCGAGGAGCAGAGGTTCGAAACCTAGTGTGCCAAATCAACATATTTAACAGAGCTCCCATGTTGTCAATCCGAGGAGCAGAGGTTCGAAACCTAGTGTGCCAAATCAACATATTTAACAGAGCTCACATGTTGTCAATCCGAGGAGCAGAGGTTCGAAACCTAGTGTGCCAAATCAACATATTTAACAGAGCTCCCATGATGTCAATCCGAGGAGCAGAGGTTCGAAACCTAGTGTGCCAAATCAACATATTTAACAGAGCTCCCATGATGTCAATCCGAGGAGCAGAGGTTCGAAACCTAGTGTGCCAAATCAACATATTTAACAGAGCTCCCATGTTGTCAATCCGAGGAGCAGAGGTTCGAAACCTAGTGTGCCAAATCAACATATTTAACAGAGCTCCCATGTTGTCAATCCGAGGAGCAGAGGTTCGAAACCTAGTGTGCCAAATCAACATATTTAACAGAGCTCCCATGTTGTCAATCCGAGGAGCAGAGGTTCGAAACCTAATGAGCCAAATCAACATATTTAACAGAGCTGTTGGTTGATTCCAGCATTTCTTCCAGAGGTGTCTTCTTATTTTTTTTTCGACAATATTTTGGGACGCTTACACGCCCCTTCTTCTGGTCACTATGAACCTAGTTCATTCCGAAGGGACGTGTAAGTGTCCCGAAATATTGTCGAAAAAAAAATAAGAAATGGAAACTTTTTTTTGTAATCAATGCATGAGATGTTCTATAATAAAAATATAAATAGCAATAAAGCTTACCTGAAATATTCTCAAAATACTTTCTACAATGTAAACAATGCCATGAACAGGGCTGGGACCATCGTACTCCTAAATAGGAAAATCACATTATCTATTACATATCTTCTAACAGTGAAATTCCAAGTAAATAAGTAGCCAATCAAAGTATAGTAAAGTCCCGAAAACTGATGAATCGAATATTTTTTTTTTTGTATATGAATAATTATAATTAATAATAATATGTCACCACATATATGTGTGAATCACCGGCGATCTAATTCCCCAGCCGGAGTTCAATGGACCGCTTTGGCTGAAAATCAATAGGTGTCTTACTAAGGAAACACTGAATCCTCATATAAAATTTCGATGTCGATACGTTCATTACATAGTCAGTTTTTGAGCTGATGATACGTTCATTACATAGTCAGTTTTTGAGCTGAACCCAGCCCCGTGATTACTGTAACGATGGAGGCTCCAGGAGAATTGTTAGCTTCAGACTGAGGTCGATGTTAACCCTACTGCTATAAAAAGAACAACCGCTGCCATTGACTTCTACCCCCAGACATCCCGTCCCTCGCCGGGATTCTACATGTATAAAAAGAGACAAATGCATTAAACTAAACTGAGTAAATTCACATTTGTTCACTTTTGCGCTATTTACTTCATACAACATTACATGAAACACCTTTTCGGTTTCTTTCGTTGTAATACCGGCAGTGTGGTTGTGAGGAGTGACGGGACATTGAAATGAAAGGCTTGTTAGGCTCTGCCCCCCTACCATTCAATGTACCTACGTCTAATGATCATCCTATCGAAGCCCGCTTCTATCCCCTCCACCTAGCATCGTCTTAACCAAGTGAAATTTAAAATTACGTAGTTATACCTTTTTTAATTTCCGCTAATCCAAATTTTCAGTAATTCGTACAACCCTTTGCAACCATTGGTTGGAATTATCGGGACTCCACTCTATAGTAAATAAATAGGTAAGCTATATTAGAGACCTCTAGTGTGGAGACTTGGAGAGCTGACAATCCTCGGTAGAAACCAAGTAAGATGAGGAGGCTTGAGAAGAGTATGGAGATGTATCCGAAGGGGGAGACAGGCGTCAGTCTCGGCGGGGGCCCCACTGCAACACAACACTCAGCTTGTCTTTACACAGCTTGCTTCTCCACTACAACCCAATAGAAAACATTTTAGTAGTTAAAGTTTTCTATTTTGTTATCTTCGCTTGAGGCCCAACATTAGGAAGGACAATGAGACCCAACATTAGGAAGGACAATGAGACCCAACATTAGGAAGGACAATGAGACACAACATTAGGAAGGACAATGAGACCCAACATTAGGAAGGACAATGAGACCCAACGTTAGGAAGGACAATGAGACCCAACGTTAGGAAGGACAATGAGACCCAACACTAGGATGGTAAAATGTTGGGAACAATCTTTCAGGAAATATTCACTGATCAGAGAATAATTATTTATAAAGATAAATGGGACAAGTGAAAGTTGCTCGTAGCTGAGGGCAAAGTATCCGAAGTGTAATGTGTTCCGGATCAAGACAGCTCAACTTGAAACACATTGCCGGGGCACATTATCCTAAGTGTAATGTGGAGCCATGTGTTCCGGATCAAGACAGCTCAACTTGAAACACATTGCCGGGCCACGTTATCCGAAGTGTAATGTGGAGCCATGTGTTTCGGATCAAGACAGCTCAACTTGAAACACATTGCCGGGGCACATTATCCGAAGTGTAATGTGGAGCCATGTGTTCCGGATCAAGACATCTTAATTTGAAACACAATGCCGTCAAATAAAACAAAGACCTACTCGATCAACATTCGTCAAAACAAGTTACTAGGCGCGAGTAAAACAAAATAAATAAACTATTACAGCCAAGAGAGCTCAGTGGGGTTTTGTAGTTTCAGGCTCATCTTATTTTATTTCAATTTTTGGCCGCATTAACTGCAGTGGTTTTTTAGCGACGGCCTATCTACAGGTTGCCACTTTGTTCCAAACGATCATAGGTAATCGGAAGAAATATAACATTTTATTTTTATTATTCACTCTCGAAATCTTTCGATGATATGCAATTATTTATTTATTTGGTGGGTTCACCAAGATTACCAACAGTTTTGAAAAACTAAAATGACGAGGTTGCAAAACACTAAAAAGAAACTTACACTTCTGACGATTTAAATAAATATATTTGATAAAAACATTAATGGTTATTTATTATAATCCTTTTTCTATGCTATTATCCTAGAATACATTTGTATATTACTTATAATCTATTGGTACCTTGCTGCGTAGCGTCATCTACCATGGTTCCTGGCTTCTGATTTATTCGATGTTTTAATGACCCTACGGTACACTGACACGTGTTTGAACTACATTCACTGAGTTCGGATATGTTCTTAAACTGAAAATTGTACTGAATCAAAGTTCTCTATAACTCACACCTCAAACAGTTTGGACCTCCACCAACGTGTCCATCCTCCTCGAAGTGACTGGGCAAGTGAAGTCTAGATAGGCGCGTCTCTAGTCCTCCAACATTCTCCTGCCATTAAAAGCCCGGGAAACTTTCCTACATTCCGATTGTAGCTTCCTGTCAGGTGATCTATAAGGTGTTTCTGCTGACGTTATCATACTTCTTTTTGGCGCCAAGACCCTAGCCTCCATTTTTACACTGCCTACATTATAGTCCACTTAAATATTATAAAAATGAATGTCCATAAATTTTGGACATCACAGATGACCCACTTGACTATGTTATAGACAAGTTTATGTTTCGCGATCTCTCTATGATTCGCATCACCTCTCGTGTTCACTGTGATGGTCCAAAATTACGAAACAATATTTTTGCAGCCCATATTTAATGTTCTTCATATGTTTCGCCACATTAAATATAATATTTTTTGCCGAAAAGTCTAAAATGTTCTCCCGTCTCCATCTCGGGCTCAATATGTTCCAAAAATCTTCGAAACGAGTTTTGAAATTTTACTTCACGAGATAAGTCAACATAATTTTTTTTCAGATTTTTATCATTAATAACAACGATTTTAGAGGGGATGGAAAGACATTTATTTGATCTTTCGGATGTCCTGCTGCGAGCTGTATTGATTCTAAAATCTTGCTAAAAATATTTTCGTATGTACTCTCAGAACTTATCAATTTGCTATTCAACTCATCGATATACGAAGAAATTTTGTTTTTTTGCAAAATCGATTTCTTGACGCCGCGCGGAGCAAACATTTCTGTGAAACCGCTCACAATTCTCCTTACTGATACTAAGCCACGATTTTTTCAAAACACAACCAGACAGACACAAGATGTTAAATATCCGGTATTTAGTTTTCGAAGTAAATACCCAAAACGGGTATATTTTATGATGTTTTATTAGTTCTCATTGTTAGTCTGAAATAGAAGAATTATTAGAATAACACGAAAAATATTAGTTCAAATGTGACAGAAAGATGTTGTGGGACGAGATTTCTCATAGAAATAAAAGACGTACGAAGTTGACAGTAAAAGGTTAAAGGACAACTGACAAGTAGGCCAGTTGTCCTTTAACCGCTGTGCTGTGTGAGTGGGATGAACCACTGATGATGACGCTGTTGCGTTGAAAACCGGTTCTGGTCTAAAATAAAACGGTGGGAAGAAAACGTATTTTATTTCTATGAAAAATAATGAAAAAAACCACCTGTAAATATCAAGGATGAAATTTAAGTTTTCGGTATGTCCGAAGTTTATATGAAGGTGGCAATGAAGAATATAATAACTATGTATACTTTTGAAGGTTAAGAAGGATACATCCTTTTGAACATAAATTGAAAGAGCATGTCTTCTTTGAACGATGAGTTTTCACAAAACCTCTTTTGCTCAGGGAATAAGGGCTTAGCGGAGTTGTATCAACTCCAATGAGACCTTACAATGGGGGATCCTCCCTAACTGCATCATCATCTACATCTCAACGTATTTAACTTATTCTCATAGAACTACTAAATACAAGACAGAAAGATACAATCCTAGGTTCATTTCATAGGTTGAAAATCCTTCCAAATACGTGATTTTACTTTTGAGTGATTGAACCAGTGCAGGGAACCCTGTTGGTAAACAGGCAAATATTTACCTAATGAACTGATAAAGTGTGTATAGCTGTTCATACAGACTGAACCACAACATCCATTCTGGCTAGTCTGAGATGCCCTCTCACTTCATCCATGCCAGAATCACATACAGACTCAACCACAACATCCATTCTGGCTAGTCTGAGATGCCCTCTCACTTCATCCATGCCAGAATCACATACAGACTGAACCACAACGTCCATTCTGGCTAGTCTGAGATGCCCTCTCACTTCATCCATACCAGAATCACATACAGACTCAACCACAACATCCATTCTGGCTAGTCTGAGATGCCCTCTCACTTCATCCATGCCAGAATCACATACAGACTGAACCACAACGTCCATTCTGGCTAGTCTGAGATGCCCTCTCACTTCATCCATACCAGAATCACATACAGACTGAACCACAACGTCCATTCTGGCTAGTCTGAGATGCCCTCTCACTTCATCCATGCCAGAATCAGACTGATGATCCTGCAAGTGAGTGAACTGGAGCCAAGGCCCAAGACCAATTCGTCTAAAATTACTTTTCAGATTTTGGTGAAATTCAACACGATATTTCAGCATATGTACAACGATAGTTTCATAAACATAAATGTATATTTTTACGAAATATATCATTTCAATACTTTTATTTTTTTAGCAAGTGGCTCTCAAATTAGAGGTACTGAATACTGAAGCGTTTAACATAAATGTGTATTCTAATTACTGGCACTTTCAAATGGCTGACGTCAGTGGCAATAAAAGTCTCCCATAAGCCCTAGCACCTCTGCCTTTTATTGAAAAAGGTTAAAATTTCCCATATAATTGTAGCTTGATAGTCAATTCATAAAAATCCTGGACCATAAAAATATGAGCAAAATCGCGCTACACTTAAAAAAAAAAGTAGTCTATCAAATTAAAGGTACTGAAGCGCTTATCGAGGTATTTCTGACAGTGGCGACAAACGCCTTCCATAGACCCTACTAGTTTTGCGAATATAACATTTTTTTTTTATATAAAGAGATACAAAACATATAGGCATAGTGATATTTTTACGACGTTGTTGAAATGAACAGTTTTGTCGTGAGCCTAGATTTAATTTTCTGAAATATTAATAATTGAATGAATACCAGGTTAGTGATATTACCTGCCCCGTTAGTGCATCTATGTTCGATGATTTCAGAAATAAGATGACATTTTTCGAGGCCGTAATAGTGGTGTCACTTACCTGGCCTGCTCGGCATAAATGAAAAGTTGGGATACACGTGGTCTAGGTTGGATAATTACATATTTTCATACCGCACTAAAAAAAAAAATACTAAAGAAAGCCAAGCGCAACTTAGAATAGATCGTGGTGCCATCTATCGAGTTACCAACAAAAATGCATTACGCGACAGTCGTTTTGCCATAGCCGTTCTCCGTCCTTTCATCTTTACTTCGTGTTTTTCCTCTCTGCTGAGCCCCTTTTGGGTAGCCAGATAAGAAGTATCACGTAATAGAAACGCAGAAGAAATGAAGACATACATATCAGGCATTGTGATGAAGCACCATGAAACGTCATCTATCACGCTACTATTCGGAACTTATAAGGCGTTCATCATTGTGTGAGGAAGGATACGGATACCAATTTGAACACATATTGTAAACTTACATTATTACTCATTGTATTTATTTTTATAACTAGGCAGGTATTATTTTATTTATTTTTATATAGAGTATGTTGTCTTTCAAATAAATAAAAATATTTCTAAACAGAAGCTTTTATTTCCTTGATACCTTAGATATTATTAAATTTAATTAAAAACATACTTCACCGATCGATTGGGTGACAATTCACTAAAACGCAAAATATCACTATAGTACTATTCTAGATTTTTTAGTAAGATTTAAGCCCTATATAAGCTACAGAGGGGAGCGTTGACAAACAAATTTGTTGTCCTAAAATAATTTTAAGAGCCCACCAATGAAAAGGAAACCTGCCCCGCGATTTTATCTTACCTACTTCAAAAGGAGCGACCCCCCCCCCCTCTTATCATGCTCCCCCTGCATATTAGTGTAGATAATTGCTGACTCCACACCACTTTCGTCTAAGGACACGCCTACTCTTATAAAAAGCCAAAATATCGGACGGAAAACGAGGCGAATTGTGCGGACAACTTCAGATACTGAGAGAGTAAATATACGAAGCCAAAAACATACTATAGTTGTATGCAGTGTTAGGCAACAATTAATTAAAATATGGAGATAACTGCATTTCTTACTTTATCTGAACAAATAAATGGAGAAAAGACACAAATATGTAATAATATTATTTTATGCTCAAATTTGCAAGTACATGCGTATGATCTAGAATATAATGCATAAAATCCTAATGGCTTGATTTGTAAAGACATTTAGTCAAAAAGTGAAAACAAATAAACAAACAAAATATGCAATACCATAGAAATCTGTTCTGTAATCATGAGTATGTGGTTTAAACGCGAATTCCCTGAGTGTTTTAAGGATATTCTAGAACGCTAAGGCACATGCCCTTTACGCCATGGTAAGTTCAAAGAAGATGGTTACCTCCGAGCTGGACAGGCGCGAACCCGTTTCTCATAGGCTCTATGTCAGCCAAACTCAGCACTGCCGGAGGACTCCCCCGCAGCTCACTCGTCATACTTCCTAGAT
This sequence comes from Aradus depressus, assembly GCA_963662175.1. Lineage (NCBI taxonomy): Eukaryota > Metazoa > Arthropoda > Insecta > Hemiptera > Aradidae > Aradus > Aradus depressus. Next base: position 29,078,379 of record OY759226.1, on the reverse strand, counting down.
CCAGACGGCTAGTCAGACTTTGCGGCTTGTTAAAACACTGTCTCGTCTTGTGGATAAAATTATCTAAAATAACAAAAAAATTCTATTTAACAAATAGACAAAACTCAAGCAGATCCTTATTTTTTTTCGATGAATAAAATAAATTACCAAATTCAATGAACTCATAAGGTCTTCTTGCATAGTTTATTTTCGTTTTATCATAACACTGAACAAATTCATTTACCAATTCTTTGAGAAAACCGAATGCAAGAGGAGGAGGGTAATGAAATTCAGTCATCACTAGATAGGATACTCCAAGAAAAGTCATCAAGCTGAAAGAAAAAGTGTACTTCGTAATTATAGCATTACAGGGAGAAAAAAAAAAAACAAGGTAAATAAATAGGTGAATAGTACTTCTTAACTCACTAAATAGAAACATCCTTCAGCTGTAGTACACATTTTTCGGGTAACTGTACCGCTTTATAAACTAAAATTTTTATACATTTCTTACTATCTTTGATAGTCCTGTTGACTTCATTGTTGAAGTCAGTACTGGCAGACAAGGGTAAGCCATCGCTGGTCCGCACTATTTGAGCATATAAAATCATTCCCTTAGAGTATTATAAACTGCGAATTATCATAAACCAGAAAATAACCGTACCAACTATGACTGCTTATAACCTTACATAAATAAGAAGCCGGTAGCAGGAGGAATGGCCAAGTGGAGGCGCACCTACTGGCTGTAAATGAAAGCTGTCAGATACACGTATCGATATTGGAACCATTAGGCTTCAGTCGATCTTTAATTGTTACAGAGTATTTATTTATTTCATCAACTGCTTTTTCCATCAGAATATATTGTTGTTAGCTCTGGCAACTTAAACAACTCAAATCTATCTAATTGTGGGTCAAAGAAGGCACAACCTACCTTACTGTCTTTTACAGAGCCATCTGTAAAAATATAATGCCACTGTGGCCATAATAGCTGGATATCCATGGAGAAAGCAGAGTTGGTAAATATGGACGAATAGTCTCGAAAAAAGACCGTAGAGATAGCCACTTTATGCAAGAAGTACTGTGAGTTGTACACCGGTAATTTTGTGTTTACATAAATTTGGGTGTAATATTTTGTTATGGCTGTGAAATTATATGCTAAACTGGGTGACCTTTTTTTCTGCCAGAAGCTCCTTGTTAGATCTAATTTTACTGATTGGGATATTTTATTAACTGTTGGAGATTCTACAGAAATGAATCGCAGCAAAAACCTTTGGGTTAAGATTTTTTGCCGAACTTCTAGCGGCGGTTCATTCGCTTCTGCATGAATAACATCTATCGGGGTGCTCCGTAGATATCCCTGGATTTGCCGCAAACAGCGATTCCGAACTAACTGTACCTTCTGGAGATTGGTTTTCGCTGCGTCGCCATAAAATAATGAGCCGAAGTCTATTATGGATCTTATGTTGGATCTGTAAAAGGGCCTAAGTATAAATAAAGTTCTAGCTCATTAACGGTTGGTCGGATTGTCACGAAATTTCATATGTAGTATTCCTGAAGGCCAAATAAAAAAATAAGATGTATGGAGTCCAAAAATTGTGAACGGGAGGGTGGGTTGTGTGCGGGGGGGGGGGGGGCGGGCTAAGTATAAATATAGTCCTAGCTCATTAACGGTAAGTCGGATTGGCAAGAAATTTCATATGTAGTATTTCTGCAGGTCAAATAGAAAAATAAGGTGTGTGGCGTCCCAAAAATTTGAAAGGAAGGGGGGTTTGGGGGGAGTATAAGTATAAATATAATCGTAGCCAAGTTGAAAAATAGGCTATGTGCGGTCCCAAACTTTTGAAGGGGAGGGCGGGTTGTAAGGGGGGCCTAAGCATAAAAATTGCTCTAGCGCATTAATGGATGGACGGATAATCATGAAAGTTCACATGTAATATTCTTAAAAGCCAAGTTGAAAAAATGACTATGTGGCGTCCATAAATTGTGAACGGGAGGGGGGGTTGTGGGGGGCCTAAGTATAAACGAATATCGACCCACCCCGGAACTCCCCCCCCCCCCCCCCCCCCTCAACCGATATCGCTGACATTTGACTGGTCATGTCCGCAGTAGATGTTATTTTTAAATACGAAATTTGATGTTGATATATTCATTACATCGGCAGTTATTGGGATTTCTGAAAAGGGCCCCCCCTCAACCGATATCGCTGAAATTCGACTGGTTATGTCCTCAGTGAATTTTAATTTTAAATACGAAATTTGATGTTGATACATTCATTACGTCCGCAGTAGATGTTAATTTTAAATACGAAATTTGATGTTGATACATTCCTTACATTGGCAGTTATTGGGATTATTGAAAAGGGCCCCCACCCCGGAACTCCCCCCGCCCCTCAACCGATATCGCTGAAATTTGACTGGTCATGTCGGCAGTAGATGTTAATTTTAAACACGAAATTTGATGTTGATACATTCATTACATCGGCAGTTATTGGGATTTTTGAAGAGGGCCCCCACCCCGGAACTCCCCCCGTCCCTCAACCGATATCGCTGAAATTTGACTGATCATGTCGGCAGTAGATGTTAATTTTAAACACGAAATTTGATGTTGATACATTCATTACATCGGCAGTTATTGGGATTTTTGAAAAGGGCCCCCACCCCGGAACCCCCCCCGTCCCTCAACCGATATCGCTGAAATTTGATTGATCATGTCCGCAGCAGATGATAATTTTGAACACGAAATTTGATGTTGATACATTCAATAAAACGGCAGTTATTGGGATTTTGATTTGAGCAATCTCTTAACTCGCCGTTCTCTTCCACTCACCTTCATAATCTTCTATATCAATAAAGCTGAAACAGGGTTTGCTCCAGCATCACGCCCAAACCGCTGGACGGATCTTCATGATACTCCACATGTAGCATCCTTTAGACCCCGATTGAATGATAGGCTATGTGGCGTCCCAAAATTTTGAAGGGTAGGGGGGTTGTAATGGGGGCCTAAGCATAAAAACTGCTCTAGCGCATTAATGGATGAACGGATTATCATGAAAGTTCACATGTAATATTCTTAAAAGCCAAGTTGAAAAATAGGCTATGTGGCGTCTATAGATTTTGAACCGGAGGGAGGGTTGTGGGGGGCCTAAGTATAAATGAATATCGCCCCTTCCCCGGAACCCCCCCCCCCCTCCCCTCAACCTATATCGCTGAAATTCGACTGCTTATGTCCTCAGTGGATTTTAATTTTAAATACGAAATTTGATGTTGATACATTCATTACATCGGCAGTTATTGGGATTTTTGAAAAGGGCCCCCACCCCGGAACTCCCCCCTCCCCTCAACCGATATTGCTGAAATTTGACTGCTTTGGGAAGACCTAATATGGGAAGGTAGACCTAAGTATAAAAATAGTGCTAACACATTAACGGATAATCGGATTGTCATGAAATTTCACATGTAGTAGTTTCAAAAGCAATATTTGAAAATTGTTTGTGACGTCTCAACTTTTTGAACTTGAGGGCGGGGGTACATGAATGCTGAAGGAATTTCACATGATGCTCTCTCTTCTTCTGACCGCCGCTGCTAAGTAGATACTAGCTGGGGTGCCTACCGTTGAAGGACTATAAGCCTTATTCCATATGAATAATTGAAAATTATAACATCATGAATGTACAGTTGAAGAATTGAATAGGATTCGAACGAGAGATATTAGGAGAAAAGTCAAAGTTCCCCGGGCAACGCCGGGTATTATTGCTAGTACGAAATATGTACAGGGGGTCGGGGGGTTCGAGATGAATGGTGGGGGAAGGGTTGTATTGATTTGAGCGCTACACCAATCTCTTTTCTCTAGCGGCTTTGTTTACATCTGTAGGTCCCTGTAGGTTTTATGTTCATACTAATTCATATTGTTCTTCGAACACATCTTACAGTTTGAAATCGTGGTGTATTGTGAATTTAAGTGATTTGTGAGTTAAATTTGGAGTCATGAGTGCCAAGGACGACAATAATTATCGTCACTCTTCGAAAAGTAAAGGAAGAAATGGTCTTTCGTTTGAAGGAAGATCGAGGAACTACATCGAACAACGCACATAGGTTGATTTAAAGGATTTAGGCGGTCAAAATTATTTTGCAGTGTATTTTGACTTTAATAAATCTTATTGTAAAGTTTTGCCCTTCATTGTATACATTAGAATATTTTCCCCGCTAAAAAGTGAAAAAATTAGAAATAAAAGACGGAAGCTTTAAAAAAAAAAATTATTTTTAATGACAAAATTAAATTTGTTCAACCTAACTGATTTCCTCCTTTGTTACATGAGTGGATTCTTTGACAAACCTAAATCGTATTGGTCTGCAATATCCAGGCGATGACGGTGTTGGGTTTTGCCAAATTATTCTTTTGTCTTCCTTGCCACAAATTATTCGAAGCGGTACAAAAGAGCTCAGGAATATATGTGCGTCTGAGGCGCGTCATCGTCGAATTTTTGTTTATATTTGGCTTGTTGAGATCCGTCACAACCCCATTTACAGATTATTTTCAAAGAATTCCTTTCATTATCTTTTAGAGAAGAAATGATTTCTTCTAGCACCATTGATAAGCGCATAACTGTTGTATCAATTAAGCTTTGCAAATTTCTTTCTGCGCAGGTACTTGTGACCCTTATACAATCTTTGGGCGGGTAACACTCTTTTTTTGCCTTTAACAATAGGTTGTAGGTAGCCCGGGTAAAACAATTTATTTTTTTCATTCCTGATGATTTCATTTTGTCGCTTGGTTAAATCGGCTTCAACAAACATTGCTAGGGCGTGTAAAAGAAGTAATTTCTTTTTGATCTGATTTTCTGTACGCTTTTTTGTATTCCCCTGCACGAGTTGGAGAGTTTATGATTTCTCTTAGTATTTTCGAAGCATCCCTTTTTCCATTGAGCGAAGAACGTATTTCTTCTGTTTTTCTTCTTTTAGTCCTCTCGCGAGAATTTTCAAATGATTTAAAACGCCTACCTGGTGGAGTTTGTTTATTTTCTGAAAGTTCAAATGTTCCTTCTAACCAAGATTCATTGGTTTTAAGAAAAACTGCTTCTTTTCTGTTGGCTTTAGACCATTTTTCTTTCATTGAAAAAAATTTAAAAGTACGCAAATGTTTGTTTTAATCTGCTCAGATTGGTGTGTCACCATAACAGGACAACAGGTGATTTTCCAGATATTTCATTTTTTCATCCAAATTAGGCAAATCTTGCTGTTGCATTTGATCGTAAAGATATTTACGGCTCACTACTTTTGTACCCGAAGTACTACATAGGTGTTCCTAAAACCAAGAAAATCGCACTTTATTACATATGAAACGAAAGTTGATTTTATTTAATTGTGTGATGTCATCCATAAAAAAATCTATAATTTGGTTATCTGCAGCTATCCGCACTCAAATTGTAGGTCAATAATAAGCCTAATATATAATGTATACAATACAATAACAAGCATTACCCGAGAGGAGGCGATAATATAACAAAATGTCTTATAAACATGAAAATTAAGTAAAAATTCAATTACAAAACACCATTTTTTTTATAGTTCTACCAATAGTATAAAACAACGTTAAAAATTCATTTGTTGCAAAGATGTTGACAAGAGTAGATCAAGTATTACATTCTTGTGAAAAATACTTAGAATTAAAAATACTAAAAAAAAAGGGACAGAACAAACTCAATTGGCAGTTGTCGTTTGTGAAGTTGACATTTGTTCCTGGGGATTACAACGTGAGTTCGTTCCATCTACCCTAATTAGATTACCTACGTTTACTATTCATTTCTGTGCCCCCCCCCCCCCCCCCCCCCCCTCATTATTAGCAGTTTATTTTATATTTTACCCCTTCTTTCCACACAGTTATCTAATGTTAAGGAAAATGGATTAACTTCACCTACCTCTACAAAAAGTTATTATTATGACATCATCAACGGCCAACAACACCACGAACACCTTTGCAAGTATCACCAAATCATCACCACCATATCCAAGTAAAGAGCAAGGTATCCTATATTTCCATCAGTCGATGGAGTGCCCATCATCAAGTACATAATGGGCGTAGGGGACCTTATCGGCCCAAATAAAATTATATTTACGTCACGCATATCCAACAATAGAATTGCTATATTCCTCTCCAATAAAGCAACTGTAGAAAAATTTGTAATTGATCACAAAGGTATCACTATTCATGACAGATTTATCCCCGCTCGTAGACTAGCAGTTCAATCTAAACGGATAATAATCTCCAATGCCCCTCCATTCATGCCACATGAATTAATAACTGAAAAACTGGAGCAACTTAACATTCAGATACTCTCCCCTATCAGTTATCTGCGGGCAGGTATCAAAGTCCCAGGCTATGAACATATCCTCAGTTTTCGGAGACATTTGTTCATTAATCCAGAAGACTCAAGTGACATACCTTCAAGTATCCTAGTAGAGTGTGATGGTATATCATATAGACTTTTCCTCGGGGATGAAGAACCTAAGTGTTTTAAATGTGGGGAAGTAGGACACTTGAGCAACAAATGTGAGCTTGAAAGACAAGGGACATCCAACATGAGCCCCCCTATTGTGGGGCTCCCTCCTGAACCCACCCTCGACGTCGCGCAGGAACCAAAGTCCGGAAATAATGGCAATACTTGCTCCAGAAAGCTCCACAGTATTAGTAGTACTGACAATTCACGAGAAGCTGCTTCAACATCAGCCACCAAAACAGGCTCAGCTCAAACCAGTATAGAAAACCCATCCTCCGATAGTTTAAAAAACACTTCCGGTGACACACCTAATGAAATTTCACCCCCCTCCCAACCGAACACACCTTTGCCCTCAACCCCATCAGGTACTAGAACTCGCCAACCCAAGTCAGACAAGTCACGAACACATTGCATCGAATCTATAAAACAGATCCTGGAAAAATAAACCGATAAATTCACATCCCAACTAAGTCCTCGACAGATTTTAAACTTTATTGAAGAAACTTATCGTTGTCAAAATTTTGAACAGCTTGCAAAAAATTATACAGACAATTGTGAGGATCTTGTGATGGCGGTGAAGAAACTACACTCCCTTTCGGACGATAAGGGGGTCAAGAACAGGCTCACTCGAATCATTAACAGAATCCAAAATCAATCTGATCCAACCAAGTCTGATTCCCAAGTACCTTTATGAAAACAGTTACCTTCAACCCATGAAACCGTACACACATTAGTTCTATGTTATAGTCATTTTTATTATATTCTCCCGTGTGAATTTGCAAATCTTCCAGTGGAATATAAACGGTTTCTTTTCCCATCTCGAAGAGCTCCAAATCTTAATATCTGAACATGACCCGTCAGTAATCTGCCTCCAAGAGACAAATTTTCAGGATCAACGGATCGGGAAGCTAAACGGTTACAACCACTCCACCAAAAATCGCAATAGATTATTTCCTAGCGGTGGTGGAGTGGCAATATATATTAAGAATTCTCTATGTCATCAAGAAATCCCTCTGTCGACTCCCTTGGAGGCTGTAGCAATGTCCGTTTTGACTCCCAAAGAGTTATGCATCTGTAATATTTACCTTCCCAATAGTCAAGATCTCGGTTTAAACGAGCTGGCTGCTTTAATCAACCAGATACCAAAGCCATGCATTATTATGGGCGATTTCAACTGTCACAGCACACTTTGGGGATCAGAAAAAACAGATAACAGGGGTAAAACCATAGAAACATTATTAGAAGATCCAAATGTAGTTCTTTTGAATTCTAAAGAACCCACTCACTTAAATTTTTCAAGCGGGACGTTAAGCGCTATTGATCTGACGTTGTGTAGCGCCACTCTAGCCCAGTCGGTATCATGGGAACCTCTCGCAGATCTTTCCTTCTAATCAAAATTGAAATTATGGGAGGAAAATCCCAACCGCCTATATTGGAGAAATGGAAAATGAAAAGTGCTGATTGGGATGCCTTTAGTGAAACTATTAATGACACCATAGGTAACTTAATACAGCAGAGACATTTCCGAATAGCCGACATTGGAAACATTGTTGATAGCTTTTCTGCTCTGATTATTAATGCTGCACTAAAATGCATTGGAAAAATTAAGTACACAAAAAATAGAACTTTAGTGCCTTGGTGGAACAATGAATGCAAAATGGCTGTAAGAAACTCAAAGCATGCATTCAATAGGTACAAAAAACAGAAAACCATTGACAACTTAATTATTTTTAAGAAATACAGGGCCATTTCCCGCAGAGTTATCAAAGAGAGTAAAAGAAAATCTTGGATGGAATATGTGTCATCAATGACGAATCAAACCCCTCCAAAAGTAATTTGGGAAAAGCTTAAGAAGATAAAAGGGTATCATTCCTTTTCAGGTATAAGTGGCGTCGAGACAGCCCCAGGCAACATCGTTACCGAAAGTAAGGATATCGCGGACGCGCTGGGTAGAGTCTTCTCGGAAAATTCAAGCGATGGAAATTACGACCCGTTGTTTCTAGAGCGAAGAAATGAGGATGACACTTTCTACGTTTTAAACCCTGCTGATAATGATACCGATTTCAATGCTCCCCTAAAATTCTTGGAGCTGACGACAGCGTTGGAAAATTGTACAGGTGCTAGTCCAGGTCCCGACGATATTCCGTATGCATTCCTAAAAAAATTGCCTATTTCAGGAAAAAAGTATCTCCTTGACATTTTTAATTTCATTTGGCTCAACAATGTTTTTCCTTCTTCTTGGGCCTTAGCTACCGTTGTCCCGATCTTAAAACCGCACAGAAACAAACTTTTACCTCAAAATTATCGTCCTATTTCTTTAACCTGCACTAAATGTAAAGTCCTCGAAAAAATAATCAACAGGAGAATACAATGGATCCTAGAAAAACAAAAATTCTTCTCAAAGTTCCAATATGGTTTCAGAAAATTACACTCAACTGCGGATTTTCTGATAAACCTAGAAACTGAAATTTTAGAGGCCTTCACAACTAACAAATACGTTCTAGCAACATGTCTTGATGTACAAAAGGCGTATGAAATGGTATGGAAACCCTTGATTTTCAGAGGACTGCTCCAAAATAACATCAAGGGTAACATGCTACTATTTATCAAAAACTTCATAGCGAATAGATTCCTACAGGTAAGAGTCAACGGAGTATTCTCTGGAAAATATGAGCTCCGAAATGGTGTCCCCCAAGGCTCCGTCATAAGTGTGACCTTGTTTCTAATAGCAATTAATGATGTAGTTAAGGAAGTGGCATTACCTGCAAAAGCATTTCTATATGCAGACGATCTCACCATATGCTGTAGAGGCAGGTTCATAAACACCATCCAGGACACAGTACAAGAGTCCTTAAATAATCTAGAAAACTGGACAACTAGAACTGGCTTCAAATTCTCCCCACAAAAATCGGAATGTATAATGTTTACTCGAAAACGCATTGCACCTCAACACCCCAGACTCCTTCTTCACAACACCGAACTGAAATTTTTAGATACAGTCAAGATTCTCGGCTTAATTTTCGACTCCAAATTAACATGGGCACCCTACCTACGAGCTCTAAAAGACGAGTGTAAACGGAGACTGGATACTCTAAAGGTAATAACCCACCAAAATTGGGGAGCAGGGAGGGAAGTATTGCTAACAACTTATAGAGCCCTAGTCCGGAACAAACTAGATTACGGATCTATTGTGTACAACTCAGCGAGGGAACGAACACTAGAACGAAAATGCTAGACCCTGTCCATCATTCCGGACTGAGACTTGCCATTAGAGCTTTCTATACCAGCCCAGTGACTAGCATTCTTAGTGAAGTAGGCGAGCTCCCTCTGAGCGACAGAAGAAAGTACCTCACTCTGAAACACGCTGCTAAATTAGCTTCAAAGTCTGATACTCATGACGTCTTCACAGCTGCTCGTCCTCCAATAAACAACCAGTTTGCTCCTTTCTGCTCAAGAGTACGAAAATACTTGGTACATTTTAACATAGCGACCCGGAACAAAGTGGAAAAAAGAATGCAGAGCGGGGACCCGCTTTGGATGTGGAGCCCTGTGAATACAAACATGGAACTACACAAACACAAGAAAACAGATACACCGGCACAATACTTTATACAGAAACACAATGACATATGCAGGAGACACATGGACTACACCAGGATCTACACAGACGCATCCAAGATGGAGGAGGGTGCGGGATGTGCAGTAGTCACCCCAGATTCGAACTGGACGTTCAAAATCAATCCAGAATGCAGCATTTTCACAGGAGAACTTTTCACGTTACTGCAAGCTTTTATATTCACATCCCAATCACAAAATTCCAAATTTCTTATTTTCACAGATTCTCTTAGCTCGATTCAAAATCTATGGTCGGTTGACCAAAGCATTCAAGAAATTCACTCATGGCATTCAAAATTAATTAAAAAACAAAAAAAATTGAAACTAATTTGGATCCCGTCCCATGTTGGCATTTCTGGGAACGAAAAAGCAGACATTGCTGCAAAAAACTCTGCACTCTCCTCCTTACTGCCGCAACAAACAGTTAACACAGCACAAGACCTTTCAACCTACTTCAAAAACAAAATTGAACAACACTGGAACAATCAATGGACTCAGACGACAGACAACAAACTCAGAAAAATAAAAGGCGAAAACAAGCCATGGAAACCTCCAAGCACCATGAACAGACGAGACACGGTAGTCATCACAAGACTAAGACTTGGACATACGAAACTGACACATTCCTACTTACTTCTTGGACTTGAACACCCAACATGCTCCTGCAACCAAGACTACACAGAGCTCACAGTACAACATATACTGACTAACTGCTCAAACTACACCGCATTAAGAAACAAATACAAACTACCGACTGACATGAAAAAACTACTTCAAACACCCACCGACGAATACAACGGACTCATCCAGTTCCTTCAAGACACAAAATTCTACGAAGACATATAGAAGCAATAGTCGTCGCTAATGGCCCTGCAGTCGATGCGACGTTAAATAACAACTAAGAAAAAAAAAAAAAAAAAAAAACGTTAAAAATTGTTTAAACATATCAAGAAATATTGATTTTTACCTGAATTATTCGAATCATCACAATCACTTCAAAAGATTAGAGGGAAAACACAAAATTTCTCTAGGGTCAAATGTTAACACTGAGAGCGCTGATAACAATGATACGGTACTTTCTATGTTTCTACTTGAACATAACCAGGGGAATATTACTTTTTTCTCAACAAAAAGTAAGTTAGTTAATTATTTTTCTTTATTGTGCAAATAAATAGGACAATAAAAAAAAGTAATATTCCCCTGGTTATGTTCGAGTAGAAACATAGAAAGTACCTATCTAAATACATGAAAAGCTGAGTTATATTTAGGCCCACCATAATTTTCAAAAGCCCCGGACACTCCACAGCTCCATAAGAAAGTAACGATTTTAGAAAAAAAAAAAAAAAAAAAAAAATCAAATTTCGGAAAGGAAAAAATGTTTAACTTCATCGCTAGGTACAGGTCAGAAAATAATTATTTAGTGTTCTTTATTTCGTAATAAGAATAAGTAATATATGTATTTGAATCACAAAAAATATAAATATATTATATAATATTATAGCTTAGGTTAGGTTTTATGACTCATGTCCGAGCTTCAACTACGAGGTCATATCGCCTACTACCAGAGCGCTCTTTCGTCACTCTGGTGGACATGAGCCCGACTCTACTGTGGGAGTCCTAAATTTTGCCTACCCTAAATTTTTTATTCATCTAGGGTAGGGGTATTTAACGAGTACCTGACATCGTACAGGCTCGGGACCATCGCTTAACATCCCATCCGAAGGACGGCGTGCTTAAGTTTATTTTACCTCCCAGATAAAATAAGCTAAGGGCCTCGGTCGGGCTACGAACCCACGACCTTGAGCTAGGAAGTCAAGCACGCATACCACTGAGCTACGGCGCCCTCTATAATATTACTAGCAGTAATACCCGGCGTTGCCCGGGGAACTTTGACTTTCCTCCCAATATCTCCTATAAGGCTATTCAGTTCCTCGACAGTACATTCATGATGTTATAATTTTCAATTATTCATACGGAATAAGGCTTATAGTCCTTCAACTGTAGTAACGCTAGCTTTGGAGCTAAAATTAATTTATTCAAAAAGATTTCTCATTAATCGTTGCAATGGTTGTCGAGTTACAAAGATTGCGTGAGTGGATGCTGGGATGGACCAGATATTGAGGTACTAATACGCCTATAACCTTCCACAGACGATGACGAACAAATTTAAAAAAAAATTAATCAAATCCATCAAGCCGTTCGTGAGTTATAGCGGTACAACGCACAGACATTTTCAGCTTTATATATATGATAATATACATAAGTGTTGCAAAAAATCTCGGCTAAAAATGTTAAGTTCCCTTAGAAAGTTAAAGTATAGAGTATAACTGGGGAAGTATAAAAGTACATAATTGGTTCAATATGAAAAGATACATGTGAAATTGACAGGGGCGTAGCCAGGATTTTGAACAGGCGGGGAGGGGGGCGCTCCCATTCTTCGCCCTGTTTGGGGGCTGAGGTCTATATGAATCCACTCACAATTGATTTTACTTCAAACGCATCTTTCAAAGACCAATATCTCGTAAACTATTGCTCGTACAAGAAAACTGAAGATGCCGAAAAACCTAGTTCTTCGGTGTAGAATCCGAAAATTCTAATTATAAAATTCTAAAAATTAAATTTTTTTACGATTTAATTTTACTGAGGTGTGTTGTGTCAATGTTTAAGCCTAAAGTATTGACTATAACTGGGGAAGTATAAAAGTATATAATTGGTTCAATATGAAAAGATACTTGTGAAATTGACAGGGGCTTAGCCAGGATTTTGAACAGGGGAGGGAGGGGGGCGCTCCCACTCTTCGCCCTGTTTGGGGGCTGAGGTCTATATGAATCCACTCACAATTGATTTTACTTAAAACGCAACTTTCAAAGACCAATATCTCATAAACTATTGCTCGTACAAGAAAACTGAAGATACCGAAAAACCTAGTTCTTGGGTGCAGAATCCGAAAATTCTAATTAAAAAATTCTAAAAATTAAAATTTTTTTACGATTTAAATTTAGGGGGGGGGGGGGGTCGCCCCCACTCTTTGCCCAGTCTGCCGATTGAGGTCTATATTTTTTTTTTTTTTTTTTTTTTTTTTTGTCTTTATAATGTTGGTCGCAACTGTTACCATGACGCAACAACCAGCTACCAAGAGGACTTCATTGAATGTGGATGACTTGATTGGCGTGAGAGAGGAAGGCCACCCAGCGGTAGCTCCTCAGGGCGAAATTTAAAACAATGAATAGCGATATTATGATTTTGTTTCAAGAAGTGGGGGGTTGTAATTTCGGATTATATTAAGTCACGGTTCTACCTCCTCTTCAATCTCCTGGGAGGATTGTGTGGCAAGTGTGGTGAAGAAGGTGAGTGGATGTATGGATTTGGGTGTGAGTGCAATTTGCTGTGGAAACGTCTGTAAAGATCCTGAATTTTGTCGTGTACTGTGTTTATCATGAGGTCATTGTGAAGTGTTCTGTTACTTATGTATGGTGGGCATTATGTAATGAGTCTGAGTGTCTTTGACTGGAAAACCTGGATAGGTTTCAGGTTACATATTTTAGCCGAACCGTAGATTTGTGAACCATACATCCAGAGTGGCTTTAGTAGAATTGTGTAGCAGTTACGCTTTTGTGTTAAGGGTAATTTTGAATGTCTGTGCAGAAGAGAATAAAGCATTTTAAATCGTTTGTTTAGTGCATTACGTATGAGGCTTGTATGTGGGTTCCATGTCAGTCGTCTGTCCAGAGTAAGTCCCAAATATCTTACTGTGTTAGTCTGAGGGAGGGGCTTGTTGTAGATAAAAACGGCGGGACATGTATCTCGTCTTAATGTAAATGTTATATGTTGTGATTTGTTCGTGTTGAGTTTAATTTTCCAAATGTTGCACCAGTTCTCAATTTGAGTAACATGGTGTTGTAATGTGAACGAGGCATGTATGGAAGATTCAGCAGCAGCTAAGATGGCAGTGTCATCGGCGTATGTAGCTGTCAAGGTATGTGGTGACGTGGGCATGTCTGAGGTGTAAAGTGTATATAACAAAGGAGATAAAATAGACCCTTGAGGCACGCCTGCCAAGATGGGCTGCAACGAAAAGACAGCAGAGCCCTATCGGACGACGAAGTATCTGTGTGCTAAATATGATTGTAGGATGAGGTAGTATGTGTGTGGAAGTAAAGGCCTCAATTTGTAAAGAAGTCCCGGGTGCCATACTCAGTCAAAAGCCTGACTTACATCAAGAAAGGCCCCTGCTGCATACAACTTTGTCTCTAAGGCAGAAGCTATGAAATCCACAACCCTGTGTAACTGATGTGTTGTTGAATGTTGTGAACGAAAGCCGAACTGATGATCTGGGAGTACTTGCTGGGATGTTATGATAGTTATGAGTCTTTTATAGAGTAATTTTTCAAAAAGTTTTGAGCAAAGAGGAAGAAGACTGATAGGGCGATATGACGAAGGGCAGTGTGATGGTTTGTTTGGTTTTAAGATCATGATAATATGTGAGTGTTTCCATTGTATGGGGAAAAATGTTGTGCGAAGTATGCAGTTATACAGGGTTGTGAGAAAAACTACAGCCTTTCGGGGCAATTCTTTGAGAATTTCAGGCGTAATGAGGTCGTATCCCGGGGACTTCTTTCTGGGCAGTTGTTGAATTTCGTAGGTCACTTCGGCCGGGGTGAATGATTTAGGAGGGAGTGAAAGTGGGAGTGGAATGTGTAATGCATTTAACACAGTGTCGTCATGTGGAGTGTGGGGTGAGTCTTGATGTGGAGTGTGGGGTGAGTCTTGATGTGGAGTGAAAGTATGTGCGAGATATCTACCGAAGAGCTCTGCCTTTTCATCATCCGTTATTACCCATGCGTCATCATCATTACGAAGCGGTGATGACACTACTGGTTGACGCAGAACTCGACGAGTTTTTCGCCAGAGACTGCCATTTTCAGCATCTAGGTTAGAGAAGTAGTCATCTTGTTTGTCCTGTCTGAATAATTTAATTTCTGTCTTAAGTTTATTATTTAGCTGGTTGTAGGTTCGTTTGTCAAATTGAAGTCTAGAGGTTTGCCATCTCTGTCGTGCTCTCCGTTTCTCCCAGATCAGTCTCCGGATGTACTCCGGATACGATGGTTGATCTTGTTTACGGCCAATTATTTTTGGAGTTGTAGAGGTCCATGTAGCTTCTTGGACGCTTCGTATGAAGTGTTCCACAGAATTTTCAAGCTCCTCCTGCGTTTTTAAAGCATAAGGAATGGAGAGCTTAGAGCTTAATGTTGACTGGAATAACTGCCAGTCTGTGATTCCTGGGGTTAGCGTTGGTTTCTTCTCTTTCTCACACGGTACTGCCCAGAGGTTTAGAATCACGGACGAGTGATCAGAAGAGAGGTCGGGTGGGCAACTGACAGTATAAGACAAACCTCGTAGTCCCTTATGGATGAAAAAGTCCAATAAGTCAGGTAATTTCCGCCTTGAAGTTGGCCAGTAAGTCGGTGAGTTAGGCGAAATTATTTGTAAATGGTCCCTATTAAGTGTGGTGTTAAGACTCCTTCCCCTCGGAGTACAGAGTCGCGAGCCCCATTGCTGGTGTTTCGCGTTGTAGTCACCTCCAGCAAGGAAGCAAGGACCCCATTTCCGAAAAAATGCTGAAAATGTACCAGGTGCTATGGCGAACCTCGGAGGACAGTAAACGGCCACAAGGGCTATTTTTTTGTGTTTTGTGTGTAATGATACAGCTGCTGCCTGTATATGAGGTGTTGTTTCATTGGGAAGTGTTTGAGTGAAGACTTGATGAGAACAGCGGCCCCGCCGTGACTGGTGTCGTCAGGATGGTCAGCTCTGTGTATTGTATAGTCACGTATGTAAAGTCTGGATTTAGATGTCAAGTGAGTCTCAGAGATCAGTGCTACGTCTATCCGTCTGTCATGTAAAAATATGTCCAGTTCGTTTCTGTGTTGTAGAAGTCCATTAGCGTTCCACAGAAGAACTGACAAGGAACCAGCGGTGAGTAAATTAGTTGACATTTTGTGTGAAAGGTTGTGTCATGTGTGAAAGTTGTGTGAGGAGAGTGACGAGGGGTTGGATAATGTTTTGAAGGCTTGAAATGAAATTTGAAAAGTTGGGAGGGATACCTTGACTGGGAGGAGACCACTGGGGCTATTCCACCCCCACGCCAGTCGGAGGGCTGTATGCTGGGTATTGGTTGGACGTCCCAGGTGAGCCTCTCTGAAGACCTGCTGCCTCTGCTTAGTTGGAGAAGTTCCTTCTTGGCTGCGGTATGGTTGGGAGTGTAGCAGCGGGAGGTCCGTTTACTTCCTGAGCTGGGAGTGCGGATCTTGCTGCCGTTGGAGCGTAATGCATCTGTGCACCATGCATTTGCGCCTTGTCTCCTCTGCTTTCGGTAGTCCTTCCCTTTTGAATGCGCAATTGTTGAAACGTGGCGCACCCTCTGTAGTTCGCAGGATGTGAACCATTGCAGTTTGCACATGTAGCGGGGCTAGTCCTAGGCTTCTGGCATGTTCCAGAAACATGTTCCTGGCCACAGCGCACGAATTTGTGCATTAATCTGCAATATGAATGCGTGTGCCCGTAACCTTGACAACGTTTACACTGGACGATAAAGTGCCTTCTGTAGGGTTCTTCAATGGTTACTTTTGAGTAAATTAAACTCCGGATATCGAAGATTTTTTCGTTGTAGTGTTTTGGGTCCACGTCAACAAAAAAGATAGGCAGAGGTATTTTAACAGGCTCTGAATGTGTAGCACTGGGTTCCTGAACCCATGTTTTTTTGAATACGTTCATAACAGCTCGAGCCGGATATCCCTTCTCCTGAAGAGCTGTTTTCAGATCTGCATGATCTGTGGATGGATGGAGGCCGCGGATCACTACCCTCGGTACTCTGTCAGACTTGAGTTTGTACGTGTGGAACATGACCTTCTCTTTGTCTAGTAAATGTACAAATGATCTATAATATAGATGGATAATATGGCCGGTGTGGTAGGGTAGAGTGTGATTCCATTAGCTGTAGATTTTAAAATAAATGAATTTTGACCACAAGTATTTTCTAATAAAGATAAAATGTTTTTATAACTACTAATGTTTTCTTTGATGAAAATGGGAGGTGGTTTTTCATTTACTATTTGCTGACTATTTGATGATGACTCCATTGCTTCATCTTGCGACAATGGTGTATAGTGGTTATTAAGGGGTATCTGCTGAATGTTGCTGTTCAGCCGCGCAGCCTCTCTGGGGTCTCTGGTGTCTGCAGCTGGTCTCTTCCTGTCCCTGACAAACACTTCCTGCCATACAGAAGTGGAGGGAGTAGCCTCAGGAGTCGTGGTTTCTGCTTTTTTACCTTCGTCACCCATGACTGATTGTAAGTTAAAACTTACACATCAGAAAAGTAAAAAAAAAAAAAAAAAAAAAAAAAAAAAAGGAAAACACACACGAAACAATAACATCGAATTAAACATAAAACGAACAAAAGAAAGTAAAGATAAAGTAAAGTAAAAGGAATAAACTGAATTAAATTGAAATATTTTAAGTAAGGTTATTTTTTCAAGTTTCTAATGAACACATAAAGTTTCAAGTTTCGAATGAACACATAACATAAAATTCAATTAGAAATTAACCACAGTTCTCTTTAAAAAAAAAAAAAAAAGAATCGAAAATATTTTAAACAATAAGTTTAAATAGCCTTCAAAGAAAACGAATATTGAGGAGCCCAAAAACGTGTTGTTCACCATTCGGTAGTTGGCCACGTCATCCAACAAAAATCTGCTATATGAATCCACTCCCAATTGATTTTACTTCAAACGCAACTTTCAAAGACCAATATCTCGTAAACTATTGCTCGTACAAGAAAACTGAAAATACC
This sequence comes from Aradus depressus, assembly GCA_963662175.1. Classification (NCBI taxonomy): domain Eukaryota; kingdom Metazoa; phylum Arthropoda; class Insecta; order Hemiptera; family Aradidae; genus Aradus; species Aradus depressus. The sequence continues at coordinate 29,060,446 of OY759226.1, read as the reverse complement.
GAAAAACCTACTTCTTTGGTGCAGAATCCGAAAATTCTAATTAAAAAAATTCTAAAAATGAAATTTTTTTACGATTTAATTTTACTGAGGTGTGTTGTGTCAATGCTTAAGCCTAAAGTATTGACTATAACTGGGGAAGTATAAAAGTACATAATTGGTTCAATATGAAAAGATACATGTGAAATTGACAGGGGCGTAGCCAGGATTTTAAGCGTGCGGGGGGGGGGGGGGGGGGGGGTCGCCCCCACTCTTTGCCCAGTCTGCAGACTGAGGTCTATATGAATCTGTTAAGGCCGAAAAGTGAAATAAACTTTATAAAGACTATGGGGTATATGTGGAGGGGGTGACTCCATGTGTAAAGTGCATGTACTTTGTATAGTGGCCACTAGAGGTCACGGTGGCCATTGTTGTTCAGTTAACCTGACGAGTCAAGTGCAGTCTGGCTGTCTGTAGAGAGGTGCCCTCAGCCCTTTGCTGCACAACTCACCACCACCTCGACCAGTGCCTGCCCTCAGCCCTTGCTGCAGGTATTGGTCAAGAAGCCCCAGAAGACGGACCCTCAACCCAGACGCATTGTGACGAGGCAGCTCCTTGGCGTCTCCACGCCACCGCTCACCTACCCCGCACATTTTAGTATTATTTGTTTTATCATTTCTTATATTTGATTCGTTTCGTTTTGTTTCCATTCATTTAGTATTTTTTTTCATTATTATAATTTTTTCGTCAACCTATATACAGTCCACTTCATTTTTTTTTTTTTTAATTTACCTTTTATCATTTATATTATTTACTAGCAGTAATACCCGGCGTTGCCCGGGGAACTTTGACTTTTCTCCTAATATCTCTCGTTCGAATCCATTTCAATTCTTCAATAGTACATTCATGATGTTATAATTTTCAATTATTCATACGGAATAACGCTTATAGTCCTTCAACGGCAGACATCCCAGCTAGTAAGTTTTTAGGACCCCTGGGCACCATGGCTAGTACGCGCCATTCAACGGCGGAAACCACAGCTAGTGAATACTTAGCATCAGTGGACGTTCTAGCCAGTGCGTACTTGAGAACGCTTGTGACCACCAGGTTGATTAAAACATAGACTTCAACCATGAATAGAACCAAATTTTCTTGAGACAATTTGTTTACGTGTTTAAACAAACAAAAGTTCACAAAAACGTTAAATAAAACATTGAATTAGCAAATTTCCTAGCATCCTTAAACGTTCTGCTCAAACATAGGGACGTGACATCACCCAACACTACGTGACATCACCCAACACTCCTCTCACAGTTTGTTCATCTCATGGCCTCAGATTTTAATTATGAAATGTTTCATGAAAAAGGTACAAACATTATCTTAAATCTAAAAACCGTTTAAAAGCTAGAAATTTGAAGAATGGAGTCTACCGAGCTCAGGATCGCCATTTAGAAATCTAGCCAAGTCACTTAGCTCAGATGTTTTAATCGGGAAGATAAAAATAAATTTGAGCACGTCGTCCTTCGGATTGGGCTTTAAGCTATGATCGAGGGCCTTTTTGTATGTCAGGTACTCGATAATGAGTCGTATGTTATGTATCTAAACCTGGGTAGTTGAAATTACATTTACGTTAAAAATAACTTGAGCACGTCGTCCTTCGGATTGGACTCCAAGCTATGATTGAGGGCCTTTTTGTATGTCAGGTGCTCGATAATGAGTCGTATGTTATGTAACTAAACCTAGGTAGCTAAAATTTCACTTAGGTTCGAAAAACCTTGAGCACGTCGTCCTTCGGATGGGACTTTCCCGATATATCTTAATCTGTCTATCAGTTTTAACAAATATTAAATCCATAAACCGTTAAAAAGCAGGAAATTTGAACAATGGTATTTAGCCCGACTTTTTCCGAAAAACATTATTATTTCAATTTTTGTGTAGGATTCAGATATCCGGGTTGTTCATCAGTTTTAACAAATATTAAATCTAAAAACCGTTTAAAAGCTAGAAATTTGAAGAATGGAGTCTACCGAGCTCAGGATGGCCATTTAGAAATCTAGCAAAGTCACTTAGGTCAGATGTTTTAATCGGGAAGATAAAAATAAATTTGAGCACGTCGTCCTTCGGATGGGACTTTCCTGATACATCTGAATCTTTCTTTGGTTGACCATCTTCGTTTCTAGATGCTGCCTATCTACCAACATTGCTGTATTAATTTGTTTTTCAGAAAATATGTCAAAACGGTACCTCAAAGCCCACTTATATTCCACATTTCTTCCTTGATAATTTTAGTTGGAACCAAACTGTAACTTATTTTATCACACATATGGAGTCTATCGAGCTCAGGATCGCCACTTAGAAATCTAGCCAAGGCACTTTGGTCAGATGTATTAATCGAGAAGATAAAAATAACTTGAGCACGTCGTCCTTCGGATTGAACTCCAAGCTATGATTGAGGGCCTTTTTGTATGTCAGGTGCTCGATAATGAGTCGTATGTTATGTAACTAAACCTAGGTAGCTAAAATTTCACTTAGGTTCAAAAAACCTTGAGCACGTCGTCCTTCGGATGGGACTTTCCCGATATATCTTAATCTGTCTATCAGTTTTAACAAATATTAAATCTATAAACCGTTAAAAAGCAGGAAATTTGAAGAATGGTATTTAGCCCGACTTTTTTCGAAAAACATTTTTATTTCGATTTTTGTGTAGGATTCAGATATCCCGGTTGTTCATCAGTTTTAACAAATATTAAATCTAAAAACCGTTTAAAAGCTAGAAATTTGAAGAATGGAGTCTACCGAGCTCAGGATCGCCATTTAGAAATCTAGCCAAGTCACTTAGGTCAGATGTTTTAATCGGGAAGATAAAAATAAATTTGAGCACGTCGTCCTTCGGATTAGGCTTTAAGCTATGATCGAGGGCCTTTTTGTGTGTCAGGTACTCGATAATGAGTCGTATGTTATGTATCTAAACCTGGGTAGTTGAAATTACATTTACGTTAAAAATAACTTGAGCATGTCGTCCTTCGGATTGGACTCCAAAGCTATGATAGAGGGCCTTTTTGTATGTCAGGTGCTCGATAATAAGTCGTATGTTATGTAACTAAACCTAGGTAGCTCAAATTTCACTTAGGTTCAAAAAACCTTGAGCACGTCGTCCTTCGGATGGGACTTTCCCGATATATCTTAATCTGTCTATCAGTTTTAACAAATATTAAATCTATAAACCGTTAAAAAGCAGGAAATTTGAAGAATGGTATTTAGCCCGACTTTTTTCGAAAAACATTTTTATTTCGATTTTTGTGTAGGATTCAGATATCCCGGTTGTTTATCAGTTTTAACAAATATTAAATCTAAAAACCGTTTAAAAGCTAGAAATGTGAAGAATGGAGTCTAACGAGCTCAGGATCGCCATTTAGAAATCTAGCCAAGTCACTTAGGTCAGATGTTTTAATCGGGAAGATAAAAATAAATTTGAGCACGTCGTCCTTCGGATTAGGCTTTAAGCTATGATCGAGGGCCTTTTTGTATGTCAGGTACTCGATAATGAGTCGTATGTTATGTATCTAAACCTGGGTAGTTGAAATTACATTTACGTTAAAAATAACTTGAGCATGTCGTCCTTCGGATTGGACTCCAAGCTATGATTGAGGGCCTTTTTGTATGTCAGGTGCTCGATAATGAGTCGTATGTTATGTAACTAAACCTAGGTAGCTAAAATTTCACTTAGGTTCGAAAAACCTTGAGCATGTCGTCCTTCGGATGGGACTTTCCCGATATATCTTAATCTGTCTATCAGTTTTAACAAATATTAAATCTATAAACCGTTAAAAAGCTGGAAATTCAAGAATGGTATTTAGCCCGACTTTTTTCGAAAAACATTTTTATTTCGATTTTTGTGTAGGATTCAGATATCCCGGTTGTTCATCAGTTTTAACAAATATTAAATCTAAAAACCGTTTAAAAGCTAGAAATGTGAAGAATGGAGTCTACCGAGCTCAGGATCGCCATTTAGAAATCTAGCCGTCACTTAGGTCAGATGTTTTAATCGGGAAGATAAAAATAAATTTGAGCACGTCGTCTTTCGGATTAGGCTTTAAGCTATGATCGAGGGCATTTTTGTATGTCAGGTACTCGATAATGAGTCGTATGTTATGTATCTAAACCTGGGTAGTTGAAATTACATTTACGTTAAAAATAACTTGAGCATGTCGTCCTTCGGATTGGACTCCAAGCTATGATTGAGGGCCTTTTTGTATGTCAGGTGCTCGATAATGAGTCGTATGTTATGTAACTAAACCTAGGTAGCTAAAATTCCACTTAGGTTCGAAAAACCTTGAGCACGTCGTCCTTCGGATGGGACTTTCCCGATATATCTTAATCTGTCTATCAGTTTTAACAAATAGTAAATCTATAAACCGTTAAAAAGCAGGAAATTTGAAGAATGGTATTTAGCCCGACTTTTTTCGAAAAACATTTTTATTTCAATTTTTGTGTAGGATTCAGATATCCGGGTAGCTACCCGACAGACGTCGTTCTGTCAAAAGCTATTGGACTGGATTTTTTTTTTTTTATTTTTTTACTTGGAACCACAGCAAGTTCCTACTTAAGAACACCGGACACCTTAGATAGTATACGCCTTGCAACTCCGTGCAACCAGTTATTAAGTTCTTAGGACCGCTGGGCAACACAGATAGTACGTAGTTAGGAACGCAGGGCACCGCAGCTAGTATGTGCCTTGCAACAGCGGATGCCCTAGGTATTTTGTGCTTAAGAACGCTGGTGAGAGCTATTATTTACCGTGCAACGGTGCATCTTCAAGGTAATACATGCTAAAGAAACCCACCCTATTAAAATTAGGGCTATTTCGCATCTTTAAGAAAGCTCCATGTGAGATTCATTCAGCATTAATGGACCCCCGCCCCTCCCGTCCAAAAGAGTCACAGCCAATTTTTAAATATTGCTTTTGAAACTACTATTTAGGTATATGCTTGCCCCCCCCCCCTCCCCACCCCATACCCCCCTCCCGTTGACAATTTTGAGACGTCACATATCCTTTTTTTGTTTTTGTCTTTTAAGAATACTACATGTGAAATTCCATGACAATCCGACCATTCGTTAATGAGCTACAACTATTTTATGCTAAGGCCTACCCCCAAAACCCCACTCCCTTTCAAAATGTTGAGATGCCACACACCCTATTTTTTAATTCGGGCTTTAAGAATACCACATGTGAAATTCCATGACAATCCGATCATCTGTTAATGACCTATCAGTATCTTTATATTTACGCCTACCCCCACAACCCCCCCTCCTGTTCAAAATTTTGAGATGTCACGTAGCGTATTTTTCAATTTGGCCTTTAAGAATACTACATGTGAAATTCCATGACAATCCGATCATCTGTTAATGACCTATCAGTATCTTTATATTTACGCCGACCCCCACAACCCCCCCTCCTGTTCAAAATTTTGAGATGTCACGTAGCGTATTTTTCAATTTGGCCTTTAAGAATACTACATGTGAAATTCCATGACAATCCGATCATCTGTTATTGACCTATCAGTATCTTTATATTTACGCCTACCCCCATAACCCCCCCTCCTGTTCAAAATTTTGAGATGTCACGTAGCGTATTTTTCAACTTGGCCTTTAAGAATACTACATGTGAAATTCCATGTCAATCGGATCATCCGTTAAAGACCTATCACTATCTTTATATTAGGCCTAGCCCCCCCCCCCCCCCCCCCCCTTTCTAATTTTGAGACTTCACACATCCTTTTTTTAAATTTGGCTTTTTAGAATACTACATGTGAAATTCCATGACATGTGAATCCGACTATTAGTTAATGAGTTACCGGTATCTTTATACTAAGGCTTACCTCCACAACCCCCCCTCCCGTGCAAAATTTAGCCAATCATTTTTATTATATAGATGTAGATATGTAAAAACTGAATAAAACGAAACAGTAAGTAAATGACAAAGATGACAACCAAAGATAAATCGAGGAATTTACCAGAAGCGAAGATTTAAAAACAATCAAGAAAATAAAACGCACTAAAAACTGATAACACGCACTAAAAACTGAATAAAACGAAACAGTAAGAGTTGTAATTACGTTTTATTCAGCCAAGAAAATAACATGCACTAAAAACTGAATAAAACGAAACGGTAAGTAAATGATTTTAGGGTGTCTGAGATCGATTCACTTGATCGATTCATTGTTCACATCGATTATTATGACCCCAAACATCGATTCTTCGATTAATCTATCTCAGATCGCCATCCCTAGAATTAACAGCTAAGAACTCTTCATAAGAACCTTTCTCGGACTTCAACGAATATTTGAAAAAAAAAATTAGCCGAATTGGTCCAGCCGTTCTCCAGTTTTGCGCTTAGCAAAATTTAGCACTCATTTTTATTATATAGATTTGCTTTAGGTATTAACATATGGTACCTTCGAGCCGGATGGCAATTGGCTTATTTGTAATAATTAATATTGGCATAGTGATTTGGCCGGCCGTGTTTAATATAATACTAATTAATTTATAACCCGTCTTAAATCACCTTGTTTTCTTCCTTGTTCTTTTGTTTTTCTCTAAATGATTTTTTTTTAACCTCTTTTTCTCTAGGTTAGGTTAGGTTTTATGACTCATGCCCGGGCTTTAACAACGAGGTCATAGCGCCTACTACCAGAGTGCTCTTTCGTCACTCTGGTGGACATGAGCCCGACTCTACTGTGGGACTCCTAAATTGTGCCTACCCTAAATTTTTATTCATCTAGGGCAGGGGTCTTTAACGAGTACCTGACATCGTACAGGTTCGGGACCATCGCTTAACGTCCCATCCGAAGGACGGCGTGCTTAAGTTTATTTCACCTCCCAGATAAAATAAACTCTAGATAATATATATTTTTTTTGATCATGCCGCCGAAATTCGCCGATCAAATGCGCCCTCCCCTCCATCCTTCCTGTCCTCCTTCACATCTACAACTTCTCCCTGCAGAACTCAGTTTTCCCGACTGCTTGGAAATCAGCTATTGTCCTCCCCCTAAATAAAATTCCTAATCCCTCTTCTCCAAAAGATCTCCGGCCAATATCTATCCTTTCCAACCTCTCCAAACCCTTAGAACGAATAGCCCAATCCCAACTATCCTCCTATCTTGAAACCAACCAAATCTTAAATCCCCTACAGTCCGGCTTCCGTCCTTGCTTAAGCACTCAATCCGCTCTCCTAAAAGTTACCAATGACCTCCAGCTAGCCATAGACAACAGACAGGTTACTCTGCTCGTACTTTTCGACTTCACTAAAGCCTTTGACACCGTTGACCACAGCATCCTCCTCTCCAAGCTCCACAATACCCACCTTTCCAGCAGTGCTGTTCGCTGGTTTCAGTCCTTCCTCTCCGGTCGTTCTCAGTCAGTTCTCGTCCCAAATCTCCCTCCCTCTTCCTTTCTGCCAGTTAATTCTGGGGTCCCTCAAGGCTCATCCCTTTCTCCTACCCTTTTCTCTATCTTCATGACCTCCCCAATTCCATCAAACACTCCAATTATCACCTTTATGCCGATGACTTCCAAATGTATCTCTCCTTCCACCCCTCCACCGCTCTTGCTGCTTACGACAAGATGATGGAGGACATCCTTGGTATCACAGACTGGGCTTCCAAGAATGGACTGACACTGAACGCTGAGAAGACTAAAGCCATTGTGATAGGTAACCATAAACTACTAAACTCCCTTACTGACTTACCTCCATTAAGACTACATGACTCCGATATTGAATACTGCACCAGTGTAAAAAATCTTGGATTGATCCTTGATCAAACCCTCTCCTGGAAAGAACATGTTTCTCACATCTCCAACCGCTCCTTCAAAACCCTCTACTTCCTCAAACGCCTTCGTCACCTTCTTCCCACGAAAACCCGTCAGCTGTTGGTATCCTCTCTTGTTTTCCCCTACTTTGATTATGCTTGCCTCGCATATGGAGGACTGTCTGGTGAGCTCGACATGAAACTAAAGCGAGTTATGAACTCCTTTCTAAGATTCATCTTCGGGCTCCCCAGACACTCCTCTATTACTAGTTCCTATACCGACCTAAAATGGCTCTTCCCATCCTCTCGTCGACAATATTTCCTAGGCTCCTTCCTCTATCAAACCATATCTTCCCAAAAGCCCTCCTACATCTTCCAAATGCTCCAATTTAAATCCCATATCCACCAGAAAGTCACTAGATCCCGCCCCTCGGATCTTTACCTCCCTTCCCACAGGACAACAACCTACCACAACTCTTTCCTTATCCAAGCTAACTCCCTCTGGAACTATCTCCCTCTCCAGATCCGCCATGCTCCTTCTCTTCTTTCATTTAAGTCCTTACTTTTCCATTATCTCCTAACTCAACAAACCTCTGATTCCTAAGGCGGGCTCCTATGAGATAGTTCTAGTCTTCCTATAAGTCTCTCACTCCACTGGACAGATTGTCACACTCCAGTTTCATCTGCCCAGTTTTTTTTTTTTTTTTGCGATTAAATTCATATATAACTCACTATTGTTATTAGGTTTTACATTATTATTCATACTTTGTTTTATTCTTATTTTTATCACTAACTAGCAGTAATACCCGGCGTTGCCCGGGGAACTTTGACTTTTCTCCCAATATCTCCTATAAGGCTATTCAGTTCCTCGACAGTGATGTTATAATTTTTAATTATTCATACGGAATTCAACTGTAGTAACGCTAGTAATTTTTTAGGATCCCTGGGCACCACAGCTAGTATGCGCCTTTCAACTGCGGAAACGACAGCTAGTGAATACTTAGCATCGCTGGACGTCATAGTCAGTGCGTACTTAAGAACGTTTGTGACCACAGCTAGTACGTAGTTGGGAATGCTGGGCATCATAGCTAGTATGTGCCTCGCAACAGCGGACCCCACAGCTAGTACGAAGTTAGGAACGCTGGGCATCACAGCTATTAAGTGCCTTGCAACAGCGGACCCCACAGCTAGTATGTAGTTAAATACGCTGGGCATTACAGTTAGTAAGTGCTTTGGAACAGCGAACTTCACAGCTAGTACATAGTTAGGAACGCTGGGCACTACAGCTAGTAAATGCCTTGCAAAAACGGACCCCACAGCTAGTACATAGTTAGGAACGCTGGTCACCACAGCTAGTATGTGCCTCGCAACAGCGGACCCCACAGCTAGTACGAAGTTAGGAACGCTGGGCATCACATCTATTAAGTGCCTTGCTACAGCGGACCCCACAGCTAGTACGTAGTTAAATACGCTGGGCATTACAGTTAGTAAGTGCTTTGCAACAGCGAACTTCACAGCTAGTACATAGTTAGGAACGCTGGGCACTACAGCTAGTAAATGCCTTGCAACAACGGACCCCACAGCTAGTACGATATTAGGAACCCTGGGCATCACAGCTAGTATGCTTTTGCAACGACGGACCCCACAGTTAGTACGTTTTTAGGAACGCTGGGCCCTACAGGTAGTAGGTGCCTTGCAACTGCGGACCCCACAGATAGTATGATATTAGGAACGCTGGACATCACAGCTAGTAAATGTCTTGCAACAGTGAACCCCTCAGCGAATATATAGTTACTACTACTATTACATGTGAAATTCATGACAATCCGATTCATGACAATACGATCAACCGTTAATGAGCTAGCTCTATATTTATAACCCCCCCCCCCCCCCCCTCAACCCCGCCACCCGTTCAAAACTTCGGGACGCCACACTCCTTATTTTTCTATTTGGCCTTCAGGAATAATATATGCGAAATTTCGTGACAATACGACCAACCGTTAATGAGCTAACTCTATATGTATATTTAGCCCCCCCCACAACCCTCCTTCCTGTTCAAAATTTTGGGCCGTCACACACCTAATATTTCTATTTGACCTTTAGGAATATTACATGTGAAATTTCATGACGATTCGCCCATTAGTTAATGAGTTAGCTCTATATTTATACTTAGGCCCCCCCACTACCCCCCCTCCCGTAAAAACTTTTGAGCCGTCACACCGCCTATTTATTTATTTGGTCTTCAGGAATACTACATGTGAAACTTCGTGACAATCCGACCATCTGTTAAAGAGTTAGCTCTATATTTATACTTAGGCCCCCCCACAACCCCCCTCCCGTTCAAAACTTTGGGACGCCACACACCTTTTTTGCTATTTGGCTTTTAAAAATACTACATGTGAAACTTCGTGACAATGCGACCAACTGTTAAAGAGTTAGCTCTATATTTATACTTAGGCCCCCCCACAACCCCCCCTCCCGTTCAAAACTTTGGGACGCCACACACCTTATTTTTCTATTTGGCCTTCAGGAATACTCCATGTGAAATTTCGTGATAATCCGACCAACCGTTAAAGAATTAGCTCTATATTTATACTTAGGCCCCCCCAACACCCCCTCCCGTTCAAAACTTTGGGACGCCACACACCTTTTTTGCTATTTGGCTTTTAAAAATACTACATGTGAAACTTCGTGACAATGCGACCAACTGTTAAAGAGTTAGCTCTATATTTATACTTAGGCCCCCCCACAACCCCCCCTCCCGTTCAAAACTTTGGGACGCCACACACCTTTTCTTCCTATTTGGCTTTTAAAAATACTACGTGAAATTTCATGACGATTCGCCCATTAGTTAATGAGTTAGCTCTATATTTATACTTAGGCCCCTTCACAACCCCCCCTCCCGATCAAAACTTTGGGACGCCACACACCTTTTTTTCCTATTTGGCTTTTAAAAATACTACATGTGAAATTTCATGACAATTCGACCATTATTTAATGTGTTAGCACTATTTATATACTTAGGCCCCCCTTATAACCCCCCCCTCCCGTTCAAAACTTTGGGACGCCACACACCTTTTCTTCCTATTTGGCTTTTAAAAATACTACGTGAAATTTCATGACGATTCGCCCATTAGTTAATGAGTTAGCTCTATATTTATACTTAGGCCCCTTCACAACCCCCCCCTCCCGATCAAAACTTTGGGACGCCACACACCTTTTTTTCCTATTTGGCTTTTAAAAATACTACATGTGAAATTTCATGACAATTCGACCATTAGTTAATGTGTTAGCACTATTTATATACTTAGGCCCTCCTTACAACCCCCCCTCCCGATCAAAACTTTGGGACGCCACACACCTTTTTTTCCTATTTGGCTTTTAAAAATACTACATGTGAAATTTCATGACGATTCGCCCATTAGTTAATGAGTTAGCTCTATATTTATACTTAGGCTCCCCCACAACCCCCCCTCCCGTTCAAAACTTAGGGACGCCACACACCTTTTTTTCCTGTTTGGCTTTTAAAAAGACTACGTGTGAAATTTCATGACAATCCGACCAACCGTAATGAGGTTGGACTATTTATATACTTAGGCCCCCCTTACAACCCTCCCTACCGTTCAAAATTCTGGGACGCCACATAGCCTATTATTCAATCGGGCTCAAAAGCTTTATTCAGCTTTATTAATATAGATTATATCACAATGTACACAAGTTTTTATTTGTGTTCATATCTATACATACATCTTTTTTTTTTGGCATTTTTCTTCCATAGTGGATCGGTGTCACCATATTTAAAGTCAGTCTGAACGTTGTGCTGACATTGGCATAATCCGAAACCAGCACACTCTATGGCTCTGTCAGTTAACAAATATTAAATCTATAAACCGTTGAAAAGCAAAAATTTGAAGAATGGAGTCTACCGAGCTCAGGATCGCCACTTAGAAATCTAGCTGAGGCACTTAGGTCAGATGTTTTAATCGGGAAGTTAAAAATAACTTTGAGCACTTCGTCCTTCGGACGGGACATTAAGCGATGATCCAGGGCTTTTTCGAATGTGAGGTACTCGATAATGAGACGTATGTTATGTAAATAAACCTGGGTAGGTCAATTTCCACTTAGGTTGAAAGCCTTGAGCACGTCGTCCTTCGGATGGGACTTTCCGGATATATCTGAATCTGTAGTATCAGTTTTAACAATTATTAAGCCTATAAACCGTTAAATAGCGCGAATTTTTTGAAAAACGTTTTCATTTTGATTTTTGTGTGGGGTTCAGATAATCCGGTCGTTCTCTATCAGTTTTAACAAATATTTAATCTATAAACCGTTAAAAAGCGAGAAATTTGAAGAATGGAGTCTACCGAGCTCGGGATCGCCACTTACAAATCTAGCTGAGGCACTTAAGTCAGATGTTTTAATCGGGAAGTGAAAAATAACTATGAGCACGTCGTCCTTCGGATGGGACTTTAAGCGATGTTCCAGGACTTTTTCGAATGTGAGGTACTCGATAATGAGAAGTATGTTATGTAAATAAACCTGGGTAGGTGAAATTTCACTTAGGTTGAAAATAGCCTTGAGCACGTCGTCCTTCGGATGGGACTTTCCGGATAAATCAGAATCTGTCGTATCAGTTTTAACAATTATTAAGCCTATAAACCGGTAAATAGCGCAAATGTTTTGAAAAACATTTTTATTTTGATTTTTGTGTAGGATTCAGATAATCCGGTCGTTCTCTATCAGTTTTAACAAATATTAAATCTATAAACCGTTAAAAAGCGAGAAATTTCAAGAATGGAGTCTACCGAGCTCAGGATCGCCACTTAGAAATCTAGCTGAGGCACTTAGGTCAGATGTTTCAATCGGGAAGTTAAAAAACACTTTGAGCACGTCGTCCTTCGGATGGGACTTTAAGCGATGATCCAGGGCTTTTTCGAATGTGAGGTACTCGATAATGAGACGTATGTTATGTAAATAAACCTGGTTAGGTGAAATTTCACTTAGGTTGAAAATAGCCTTGAGCACGTCGTCCGTCGGATGGGACTTTTCGGATATATCTGATTCTGTCGTATCAGTTTTAACAATTATTAAGCCTATAAACCGTTAAATAGCGTGAATTTTTTGAAAAACATTTTTATTTTGATTTTCGTGTAGGATTCAGATAATCCGGTCGTTCTCTATCAGTTTTAACAAATATTAAATCTATAGCAGTTATACCCGGCGTTGCCCGGGGAACTTTGATTTTTCTCCCAATATCTTCTATAACCCTATTCAGTTCCTCGACAGTACATTCATGATGTTATAATTTTCAATTATTCATACGGAATAAGGCTTATAGTCTTTCAGCTGTTCTAACGCTAGTAAGTTTTTAGGACCCCTGGGCACCACAGCTAATATGCGCCTTTCAACGGCGGAAGCCACACCTAGTGAATACTTAGCATCGCTGGACGTCCTAGTCAGTGCGTACAGCTAGTATGTGGCTTGCAACGCTGAGCACCACAGCTAGTACGTAGTTGGGAATTCTGGGCATCATAGCTAGTATGTGCCTTGCGACGGCGGACCCAACAGCTAGTACGTAGTTAGGAACGCTGGTCACCACAGCTAGTATGTGCCTCGCAACAGCGGACCCCACAGCTAGTACGAAGTTAGGAACGCTGGGCATCACAGCTATTAAGTGCCTTGCAACAGCGGACCCCACAGCTAGTATGTAGTTTAATACGCTGGGCATTACAGTTAGTAAGTGCTTTGCAACAGCGAACTTCACAGCTAGTACATAGTTAGGAACGCTGGGCACTACAGCTAGTAAATGCCTTGCAACAACGGACCCCACAGCTAGTACGAAGTTAGGAACGCTGGGCACTACAGCTAGTAAATGCCTTGCAACAACGGACCCCACAGCTAGTACGATATTAGGAACCCTGGGCATCACAGCTAGTATGCTTTTGCAACGACGGACCCCACAGCTAGTACGTTTTTAGGAACGCTGGGCCCTACAGGTAGTAGGTGCCTTGCAACTGAGAACCCCACAGATAGTATGTAGTTAGAACCACAGGGCATCACAGCTAGTATGAGTTTTGCAACGGCGGACCCCACAGCTAGTACCTACGAGTGAAATACGCTGGGCCACACTGCTAGCGCCTTGCAACAGCAGACCCCACAGCTAGTACGTAATTAGAAACGCTGGGCATTACAGCTAGTGAATGTCTTATAGGTGCCTTGCAACAGCGAACCCCACAGCCAGTACATAGTTAGGAACGCTGGGGCTGAGCACTACAGCTAGTAAGTACCTTGCAACAGCGGACCCCACAGCTAGTACGATATTAGGAACGCTGGACATCACAGCTAGTAAATGTCTTGCAACAGTGAACCCCACAGCGAATATATAGTTACTACTACTACTCCATGTGAAATTCATGACAATCCGATTCATGACAATACGATCAACCGTTAATGAGCTAGCTCTATATTTATACTTAGTCCCCCCCCCCCCTTCAACCCCGCCACCCGTTCAAAACTTCGGGACGCCACACTCCTTATTTTTCTATTTGGCCTTCAGGAATAATATATGCGAAATTTCGTGACAATACGACCAACCGTTAATGAGCTAACTCTATATGTATATTTAGCCCCCCCCCCCCACAACCCTCCTTCCTGTTCAAAATTTTGGGCCGTCACACACCTAATATTTCTATTTGACCTTTAGGAATACTACATGTGAAATTTCATGACAATTCGACCATTAGTTAATGAGTTAGCACTATTTATATACATAGGCCCCCCTTACAACCCCCCCTCCCGATCAAAACTTTGGAACGCCACACACCTTATTTTTCTATTTGGCCTTCAGGAATACTCCATGTGAAATTTCGTGACAATCCGACCAACCGTTAAAGGGTTAGCTCTATATTTATACTTAGGCCCCCCACAACCCCCCCTCCAGTTCAAAACTTTGGGACGCCACACACCTTTATTTCCTATTTGGCTTTTAAAAATACTACATGTGAAATTTCATGACGATTCGCCCATTAGTTAATGAGTTAGCTCTATATTTATACTTAGGCCCCCCAACTACCCCCCCTCCCGTAAAAAATTTTGAGCCGTCACACCGCCTATTTTTCTATTTGGTCTTCAGGAATACTCCATGTGAAATTTCGTGACAATCCGACCAACCGTTAAAGAGTTAGCTCTATATTGTTACTTAGGCCCCCCACAACCCCCCCTCCCGTTCAAAACTTTGGGACGCCACACACCTTTTTTTCCTATTTGGCTTTTAAAAATACTACATGTGAAATTTCATGACGATTCCACCATTAGTTAATGAGTTAGCTCTATATTTATACTTAGGCCCCCCCACTACCCCCCCTCCCGTAAAAAATTTTGAGCCGTCACACCGCCTATTTTTTCATTTGGTCTTCAGGAATACTACATGTGAAACTTCGTGACAATGCGACCAACTGTTAAAGAGTTAGTTCTATATTTATACTTAGGCCCCCCCAAACTCTGGCGAACGACATTCACGTATCTACCTGACGTCCGGGTCCGCCTGCGCTCCACTTGGGTACAACCCGATCACTGGACTTCTCAGGTACTTTCAGGTCACGGTGACTTCAACTCCAAACTCTTCTTCTTCAAGAGGAAGGATAGCCCGAACTGTTCGTGTGGCGGCATAGAGACTGCAGAACATGTGGTCCTCGATTGTCCCCTGTACGACAGGTCTAGGGTGGAGTTGATCCGCGCGACAGGATCGTACCTGGGATTGACCCTGCCGGAGTTGATAACGGAGTCGAACTATCCGGCGTTCGGCCGGTTTATCACCTCCTGGCGGGAACAGAAAAAGGCCCTTTGACCCGGCGCCGGGGGCGATTGACGGGCCGGGCCCGAGTCCTACCCCCGGCGACCGCGATGTAGAAGCAGCCCCACTCCACCGATCTCGAGCTCTCTCGGCGCCACCAGGCAGCCGCATCTTAAGGGGGCCCGGGAGCGCCAGTCTGTCCCGTAAGGGACCAAAGGCTGTCGCCCCCGGACACCCACAGCAACAGTAAATAAAACTATACTATATATATATGTACTTCCTCCTTCCCCGACGATAAGCGGGCCGGGTGATTTACCGGAGCACCGGAAAAAAAAAAAAAAAAAAAAAAAAAAAAAAAAAAAAAAAAAAAAAAAAAAAAAAAAAAAAAAAAAAAGGCCCCCCCACAACCCCCCCTCCCGTTCAAAACTTTGGGACGCCACACACCTTTTTTTCCTATTTGGCTTTTAAAAATACTACATGTGAAATTTCATGACAATTCGACCATTAGTTAATGTGTTAGCACTATTTATATACTTAGGCCCTCCTTACAACCCCCCCTCCCGATCAAAACTTTGGGACGCCACACACCTTTTTTTCCTATTTGGCTTTTAAAAATACTACATGTGAAATTTCATGACGATTCGCCCATTAGTTAATGAGTTAGCTCTATATTTATACTTAGGCTCCCCCACAACCCCCCCTCCCGTTCAAAACTTAGGGACGCCACACACCTCTTTTTCCTGTTTGGCTTTTAAAAAGACTACGTGTGAAATTTCATGACAATCCGACCAACCGTAATGAGGTAGGACTATTTATATACTTAGGCCCCCCTTACAACCCTCCCTACCGTTCAAAATTCTGGGACGCCACATAGCCTATTATTCAATCGGGCTCAAAAGCTTTATTCAGCTTTATTAATATAGATTATATCACAATGTACACAAGTTTTAATTTGTGTTCATATCTATACATACATCTTTTTTTTTTTGGCATTTTTCTTCCATAGTGGATCGGTGTCACCATATTTAAAGTCAGTCTGAACGTTGTGCTGACGTTGGCATAATCCGAAACCAGCACACTCTATGGCTCTGTCAGTTAACAAATATTAAATCTATAAACCGTTGAAAAGCAAGAAATTTGAAGAATGGAGTCTACCGAGCTCAGGATCGCCACTTAGAAATCTAGCTGAGGCACTTAGGTCAGATGTTTTATTCGGGAAGTTAAAAATAACTTTGAGCACTTCGTCCTTCGGATGGGACATTAAGCGATGATCCAGGGCTTTTTCGAATGTGAGGTACTCGATAATGAGACGTATGTTATGTAAATAAACCTGGTTAGGTGAAATTTCACTTAGGTTGAAAATAGCCTTGAGCACGTCGTCCGTCGGATGGGACTTTTCGGATATATCTGATTCTGTCGTATCAGTTTTAACAATTATTAAGCCTATAAACCGTTAAATAGCGCAAATTTTTTGAAAAACATTTTTATTCTGATTTTTGTGTAGGATTCAGATAATCCGGTCGTTCTCTATCAGTTTTAACAAATATTAAATCTATAAACCGTTAAAAAGCGAGAAATTTCAAGAATGGAGTCTACCGAGCTCAGGATCGCCACTTAGAAATCTAGTTGAGGCACTTACGTCAGATGTTTCAATCGGGAAGTTAAAAAACACTTTGAGCACGTCGTCCTTCGGATGGGACATTAAGAGATGATCCAGGGCTTTTTCGAATGTGAGGTACTCGATAATGAGACGTATGTTATGTAAATAAACCTGGGTAGGTGAAATATCACTTAGGTTGAAAATAGCCTTGAGCACGTCGTCCTTCGGATGGGACTTTCCGGATAAATCTGAATCTCTCGTATCAGTTTTAACAATTATTAAGCCTATAAACCGTTAAATAGCGCAAAGTTTTTGAAAAACATTTTTATTTTGATTTTCGTGTAGGATTCAGATAATCCGGTCGTTCTCTATCAGTTATAACAAATATTTAATCTATAAACCGTTAAAAAGCGAGAAATTTGAAGAATGGAGTCTACCGAGCTCAGGATCGCCACTTAGAAATCTAGCTGAGGCACTTAGGTCAGATGTTTTAATCGGGAAGTGAAAAATAACTATGAGCACGTCGTCCTTCGGATGGGACTTTAAGCGATGTTCCAGGACTTTTTCGAATGTGAGGTACTCGATAATGAGACGTATGTTATGTAAATAAACCTGGGTAGGTGAAATTTCACTTAGGTTGAAAATAGCCTTGAGCACGTCGTCCTTCGGATGGGACTTTCCGGATAAATCTGAATCTGTCGTATCAGTTTTAACAATTATTAAGCCTATAAACCGTTAAATAGCGCAAATTTTTTGAAAAACATTTTTATTTTGATTTTTGTGTAGGATTCAGATAATCCGGTCGTTCTCTATCAGTTTTTTATTGTTTTAATCATTGCCTCTCTCTAACATTTTATATTTATTACTAGAGACCTCTTTTCCTTTATTTTTATTCTGTCTCAATGGGTCGATACTTGTACTCTTTTATCTACTTCTTATGTTATTATTCTTAGGGGACGAAAGTCCCAGAATAAAGATTATTTTTCATTTCATCATTTCATTTCATTTCATTTCAGTTCAAATTAAAGACAGGTAACGAATTTGTTTTAGCGGAACTTATTGACGAATTAGAGGACATGAATAGTGATATTATGCAGACTAAAAAATTAGGACAAGCAGTCGCCACCGACAAATCTCAATTAAAAATATTTAAAGCTCGCCTTTCTAGAATTGATTCTACTTTTGAGAAATTTAATTCGATATGTTCTGAGACAAAGCGAATTGCAAATTCTTTGAGCAAAAGTGAGGAATTACAATTAATATCGCAATTACGGAATGTGACCAGAGAGTATTATTATGAGGCGTTATCGTTTGATATTGAGCCAGGTGATACGTCTTTGGGTCAGTCTATCAGTTCGGGGGTTGGGAGGACCCTGGGTCCTAGATGCAAGTTACCCACCATTCAGTTACCCGTCTTTCAAGGGGACTTAGTCACCTGGGCTTCATTTAGAGACACTTATATCTCCTTAATCCACTGCAATAATGAAATATCAGATGTAGAAAAGTTTCACTATCTTAAAACATCGTTAAAGGGGGTAGCTTTACAAACTATCTCATCCATCCCTGTAGCATCTCAATATTATTCTCAGGCGTGGCAAACTGTCATGCACAAGTATGATAACAAACGACTGCAGGCTACCCACTTTCTTACAAATACCTTTAACTTTAAGTCTTCATTCAAATCCAATTTATCGTATTTAGAACAATTCTCAAATGTTGTTTTGGAAAGCGCACAAGCGTTTCAAGCGTTGAAACTTGAAGACGATTCAGGTTTTATCATTTTAACGTACTTCCTGAAATTATTAGATCAAAAAACTAGGGAAAAATTTGAAACTGAACATAATAAAATCGATTTACCCACTTTGCAAAATTTAATCGATTTTGTCCATCGACAAAGTATATCTCTTCAGTCGGAGAATCTAACGTCGGGCGCGCCCTCTGCTTTCGCTCCTCCTTGCAAGTCCAACGAAAGTCGTAAACAAATTTTCATGTCGACTGATGTCTCAGAGAGGTTCCAGTCTCCTTGTTCTTTGTGCAATGAAAAACATGGTTTGTACAGATGTAATACATTTTTATCCATGAGCCCATCTGAAAGATTTGCTCAAGTAAAACGTTTAAGGCTTTGTTTTAATTGTCTTTCCCCCCACCATAACAGATCTAAGTGTTCATCGTCTGGGTGTCGGAAATGTAACAATCCACATCACTCTTTGCTTCACTTTCCTACAAAGGACACCTCTGTCACTAGAGATAAACCTGTTCCTCAAATAATCCCGCCGGCTAAACAAGATCCCTCAGCTAAAGGCGCAATTTTATCCTCATCGGTGCGGGGCGAACCTTGTGTCCTTTTAGGTACCGCTGAGGCTAGAATCAAAGATTCGAATGGA